>PVHP010012040.1:0-43860 GCA_004024765.1 Zapus hudsonius
CCTAGGAAAGCCGGCCCGCCGAAAGAGAGGCTGAGGCGGCGGCAGCCAGGGGCCGCTCGCTCCGGCACAGCCTGCCCTGAGGACTCACTGCTTCCTGCGAGCTCTTTTCCACGCTGTCAGCTTCCAGTCGTGCAGATCCTGTACTCGGAGGTGCCTGGAATTCGGCTCGTGGCCGCAGCTAATGCCCGCGAGCTGGGTCCCTGATGCAGAACCTGGTCCTAATTTCCCTGAGGTTTATGGCGTGTCTGCTAGTCAGCCATCTTCCCCGGACAACAGTGATATTTAATCTTTAATTCTACTAAGAAATCTAATATTTCTACTATAAGGATCAAGTTATGAAGAATTCTCCTTTTTTCTATTTTCTTTTGGGCACTTAAATGAAATTTTGAAAAGAAAAGATACATAATTATAAATGTGTTATTATAAAATTTATAGTTCTGAAGTATCTTCATAAAAATAGGCTACTTAAAATTTTAAATAAGGGTTTTATTTTTAGACATTGTAACTTAAATCACTGCTATATTCTTAGTTGAACATCTGCATAAGATTGTTTATAACCTACTTGCTCTTTTCATAATTTGATTGCATATGAATTAACAACTCTATTCAGGTCACACACAAGAAGTAAATAGTTTTATTTTGATTTAATCACACTTCTTTAAATTGAGAAGTAGTTTAGGCTTCCTCTGCACTTTGAATGAAAGTTCCTCCTAATGTAGCCATTAGCATAGAGATCCTAGCACTTTTATAAAATGAATTGAATGTATCCATTGTCTCTTAATATAGATTTTAGTGACTTCATAGAGTAGGAGCCTTTTGATTAGAGAAAAGAAGTAGTGGGAGACCTGCATGTCTATGTAGAGAAGAATGAACCTAGATTCTTATATCTCACACTTCAGGGAAATCAACTGAAAATGATTCAAACATCTTAATGTAAGACATATAGCTTTGAAACTATGAGAGAAAAATACAGGAGGAGTCATATCAAGATATAAGCATAGGGCATGACTTTTTCAGTAACATTCCAAAAACTCAGAAAATAATGGCAAAAAGTAATTGGTGGGCAAAATATCACTTCCACTTTTGGTGGGACTTAAATTAGTCTAGATAATATGGAAATTGCTATGGAAGTTTCCCACAAAATTAAAATTATAACTTCTTTATGATCAAGGTATGCCACTTTCAGGTATGTACCTGAAGAAATTGCAGTTTTTAACCACGTTGATCACAACCTTTTTTTCATAATAGCTAAGTTATAGATTCAGCCTATGGTTACAACAAAGAAAGACTAGATAAAGGAAACGTTTCATATACATGACTTTTATTCTGCCAAGTCGAAGATTAAAATTGCATTTCTTGCCCATAAATGGATGCATCTGGATATCATCATGCTAAGTGAACTCAGTTTCACAAAGACAAGTATTTCCTGACATCTCATATATATGGCATTTAGAGGGGAAAGGATATGAAAGTACGAATACTATTACCATTGTGGGAAAAGTGAAAAGGGGGGAGTGATAACTAAGTATAATATAGTCGATAAATGTGATCAAAGTACATCACAGGAATGTGCGGAGAGGTCAGAAAGAAACATATCACTGTATAATTAATTTATTTAATAAAATTTAAAATAAAACAGAAATATGGATTTTATGGTTGGTGAGTGACATTCACTGACATGCTGTATTCAATAACAAGAGTAACTTTGGTTTGTGGTTGTGCCATCTTCCGTCGTCATTATCACCTGTTTCCAACAATGAAAAGTAAGTCAGCATTATATCAGTGTACAATTTAAAGCGTTACACAGGAAATTAGAAAGACTCCAAAGTATTCTTGGATGCCTCAGAGGAGAACAACTTTGTGGCTACACCCCAAAATGAGGACTAAAGAAAAATTCAATTGAGCTAATACACTGACTTGTTTCCTTTTGTGAGGGTGAAAATTAACTACATTAATGAAATTTACAGTTCTATTGCTTTTAAGACAAGCATATAGCCAGGTTGGGATCTGATAATGAAGGGTCTCCATGGGACAAGGATCACCCATCGGATCTTCCATCTGATACTTCTGAGGTATCTGCTGGCATGTAGGTGAAAGCCCTGGCATCCAAGTAAGGAAATATCCATAATGAGCACACATATATGCTTCAAAGGATCGTCAGTTTTTCAAAAATAAAATGACTTGATTCCTTTTATATCTTTCCTGCCTTTCATACTTATAATGACAGAAAACCTTTCCTTGTTCATTGAAATCCAGTGGAAGTTATATTCCAATAAACGATAATTGCTTGGATCAATTGAGAAAAATGACTCAGGTTTTCTCATAAAATCTGTTCTAATATTTTTCATTATTAATCTTACAATTATGCAAAGCACTAAACAAACAAAACGGACACTGCAATAGCCTCTAAACATTTGTGCTGTAATGTGGAGAATACTCAAAACAGTGAAAGTGTACCCAATAACTTTAAATAGCCTGTAGCTTTCAAACTGTCACTATTTGTTGGGTAACTTGGAAATTGTATGTATTTTTTTTTCTACTGATATTCTTGGCATTGAGAATGAAAAGATTAATAAAATGTGTTAAGAAGAAAATAACATGACAAGGATTACTGGAAATTAAATCTCATTCTGTTAAATGTTATATATAATGATCTTAGTTTAATTGTAAGCATTCTCAACTCTGCCATCAATTAAGCAACCTTTTACTTGTAACAATATGCTTTACAATGTACATATTTAAGAATTTCAAGTTTCAAGAGTGGTTTTTAACTTTTGTTTAACTTGTGACAAGAACTAAGATAAATTAATCAATACATATGTCAATAAAAATACACTTCTATTCCTATAGTTACTATTTTCCTTTTTAAAAATCATGAATGGATGTTGAATTTTTCAAAGGTTATTGTTTTCCTCTGTTGAATGATCATAGGAATTTTGTTTTCCTGACTGTAACCCTTTCTTGCCTTGACTGAGCACTATTTAGTAATAATGTGTTGTATTATGCTATTTCCTAAGTTGTTTTGTGTATTTGGTAGACTTTTCCAGTGAAAGTGCATGAATAAGAAATTTTCTTTTCTTAAAATATTTTCATTATAAATATGTTTTAAATAAATATAAGAGTGAGATCATTAGCTATTCATTTTTAAAAGAATTTTGGGCTAGAGAGATTGCTCAGCTAACACCCAAGGTTAGATTTCCCAGTAGCCACATAAAGCCAAATGAAAAAGGTGTTACATGCTTCAGTATTTCATTTGCTGGGGCTGGAAGCCCTAGTGTGCCCATTCTCTCTGTCAGACTTTCTCTCTCTCTCTCTCTCTCTCTCTCTCTCTCTCTCTCTCTCTCTCTCTCTCTCCCCACAGAAATAAAAATATTTCGAAAAATGAATTTTGATATTATCTATCAGGCAAGCAATATTTGTCAAGTAACTCTTCTGATTTCTATATTTTCTCAGCAACTCCTGTGGTGATTTTTTTTTTTTACTTTCATTAATGCTATTTTCAACTTTTGTTATTTTTTATTTCCAATAGGTTAGGTTTTTATTTGATTGAATTTGTACAGTCTTTGTATTTTAATTTTCTTTTTTTAACTTATCTATGCTTTGTTTTTCTTGATCTTCTCTCTCTCTCTCTTTTTCTTCTAACATAGAATCTTCGTACAGTTTGAAATATTTTTTTGCTAATGTTTATTTTTTACTACAAAATTATGCCTAAACTGTGCATTACTCCCATTTAAGAAAATTTTCTAAGGTTTACATTTTTTCTTAAAACTTATTTGAAATATGTTATTTAAATATATCTGGTATTATGGCTGAATATTTTAACACTGACTATATTTCTCATTATTATCTAATTATTATGCTATTACCAAGGAACATATGATTTATAGATTTTTTTCCTTGAAAATTTGTTAGTTTTGCCATAAATATGCATATATACATATGTATATACATATATCTATATCTATCTATACATTCCATCTGTCTCCATGTTCTCTTACATATGTATTTTATATCAAGGTCAGAACATACTATTTGATTATACTCATATGAAAGTTAGATTTTAAAAGCACACTGGATCAGTCCATAGAGTAGGGGGTTATGAATTGTACAAGAGGTATCCAGTTCTCCCACAGCCATTTTGTTTTGTTCTCCCACAGCCATTTTGCTGAGGGGGGCAATGTCTCTAGATATTCTCCCCCACCATGGCTCTTACATTCTTTTCCCCCCCTATTTCAATGAGTTCCCTGATTCATGGTGGATGAGTTTTAAGTGTGTTCTGCATTCTCGTGACATCAGTCTGATATGTATATCAGTGGTCTCTGCTTCCTACAAATATCATTGAGGAATTTCCCCTGGCAGCTCATGTAGTCTAGCACTAAACATGTGACAATCTGGGAGCTGGTTACCACTATGGATTTCACAGGGTCTCTCGGTGTTGCAGTCAGCTTTCTAGTTGCTGCGCAGAAAGAACCCAAACAAAAGTGGCTTGTAGAGGAATGGGTTTATTTGGCTTATGGACTCGAGGGGAGACTCCATCCTGGCAGGGAAAACGATGGCATGAGCAGAGGGCTGGACATCACCTCTGCCACAGAACTGCAAACAGCGGCAGGAAGGTGTGCCAAACTCTGGCAAGGGGAAGCTGGCTTATAACCCCATAAACCCGCCCTGACAACACAGCTTCATCGAGGTTGTAAAACCCAAACTTCCATCAGCTGAGGATCGATCTATCAGAACACATTCAATTGTTTGTGGGGGACACCTGTATCAAACCATGACACTCGGTGTTCTGTGATGACTTTCTGTGGTTTTTTCAGCAATAGGGTATTACCTTTGGTCTGGGATGGATATTCAAAAGCTTTTACAGAAGCCTGTCTTGTTTTGGGGACCTCCTGGGTCTCTTTGATCAACAGCTCACTGTTGGAAGGAAACAATGACAGGGACAGGGCATATGTATGGTCTGATCAATTTTTCATGGGGTTAGGCTTCCTCCCATTCTATTCATGGCTCCTCTTACCAGAGCTTCCTCTAGAGCTTACTGTATAGAAGTATTTTATGTTTTCAATTCATTATTGGATTAGTTTATTGTATAAGTCCCTCCACCCTCCCATTCCTCCTCCCCATTCCTTCTATCCCATATTACTATCTTACAATTCACCTGTCAGGTTTGCTTAGAGTTTAAGTTTAACCTATTAAGGAAACTCAGATGAGGGAGAATATGTGGTGTTTGACTCTGTTCTTGTGTGAGTTCGTTAAGTATGATGTGTTCCAAGTCTGTCCACTTTTCATTATGTCATTTTTTTCCTTTCAGATGAGTAGAATTCAATCATGTAAACGTAGTACAACTTTAACATCCATTCATGCAGAAGTGAAAATTTGGCTTAATTCCAATTCTTAGCTATTAATTATTAAACTGCAATGAACATGGTTGAGCAAATGTCTTTGTATTGAGGCATAAAATCTCAAGAGTAGGTGCCGAATAGAGGGATAGCGGGGTCTATTGGTAGCTCTATATTCATTCTATTTAGGAGTTTCCACTCTGCTCTCCATAATGGTTTGACAAGATTGAAATCCCACAACTAGTGAATGAGGGTTCCTTTTTCCCCACATCCTTGCCAACATCTACTGTTGTTGGATTATTCAATGATTGCCATTCTGACTGGAGTAAGGTGGAATATTATTGTAGTTTTGATTTGCATTTCCCTAATGATTAAGGATGATGAATACTTTCTTAAATGAGAATTGGCCATTTGTGTTTCTCCTCTGTGAATTCTCTGCTGAGATAAATACCCCATTTTATGAGATGTCTGTTTGATTTTTTATTATTTATCTTTTTGAGTTCTTTGTAAATTCTAGATATAAGACCTCTGTCTGTATTGTAGCTGTCAAAGATTAACTCCTAGTTTGATGGTAGTCTATTGGCTTTGAATATTCTATGCTTGTCTGTACATAAGCTTTCATTGGGAACTGAAATCTTGGGACACCAAAGAGAAATTCACTTTACAACTGATTTACAAAGAGGCCAATCACAACAGAGTCTAACCAATTCAGAAATGTGTATTTCAGTTAACCTATTCTGATCTCACTCTCCAATGGAGAGTCTGTTTGTATTTTTCAGAAGGCAGTGAGAGATCTGTGGTCTTTCCAACCCAATCAATGAGCTACAAACTAATAGCTGACATCCTGGCAAGATATAAGCCACCCCAGAGGAATCATATGGAAACCTGCAGAGAGTGGTGGGATAAGCAAGAGACCTATAATCACAGCCAATCAGTCAACCCAGGATAAGCCAGCAAGACAGACACCAACAATTTTCAATGCAACCTAAAGCAGAAGCACAGAGGCCCCTATGACCTCAACTATAAAGCAGTCTTCATACTTACCCACCATGACTCAGGGAACTGAGCAGAAGAGGGGGGTGGAAAGGTTGTAAGAGCCATGGTGGAGGAGAATATCCAGAGCCATCAAACTCCCCCTCAGTAACAACATACAAAGGGGAGTGGAACCAGATTGACTCCTAGACTATCCATAACCTCCTACCTCATGGACTGATACAGACTACCTACAGAGGAGGATATCCAGCTAATTAGGGACAAGGAGGAGGGAAATCAGGGAACTATAGACACCAACACATTATTTGCTCATTCAGTGTATATAAATATCGACAATAAAGATATATTTTATTTTAAAAAAAAGATACTCATCGAGGCAGCCACTCAAGGCTGACATTAGAATCAGGAGCCCATCCTCTTGAAAAAAAAATTGAATAAAACAAAAATCTTGATGAGATCCCATTGATTGAGTAATTGCTGCACTACCTGGTCTACTTGAGGTTTGTTCAGGAAGTTTTCCCTCCTCCTATCTCGTTGATAGTTCCTCCTACTTTTTTCTTCCAGGGTCACCACAGTTTCAGGTCTTATGTGGAAGTCTCTAATCCATTTAGAGTTTATTTTTGTGCAGGGTAAGAGAAGTGGGTCTTTTTTTCATTTTGTACAAGTATTTATCCAATTTGTCCAGCAGTATTTGTTGAAGATGCTGTCTTTATGCCAGCGGATACACATTCAGGAAGGCTATTTATTGATTTTTCGCGTTGATTTTGTATCCTTCCACTTTGCTGAAGTAGTTTATCACCTTTAGGAGTTTACTGATACTATTCTTTGGGTGTGTTATGTTTAGGATCATGTGATCTGCAAAAAAACAGATAGTTTCCTTTCTTCCTTTCCAGTTGTGTATCCCTTTTATGCCTTTCTCCTGTCTTATTGCTTGGGATAGAACTTCAAGCACTATGTTGTAGAGCAGTGGTGAGAGTGGATACCCCTGTTTTGTTCCTGATTCTAGTGGGAATTACTTGAGTCTTTCCCCATTGAGTATGATTTGGGATTTAGGAGTTTTGTATATTGCCTTTATTATGTTGAGGTATAAGCCCAGCCTCTCTAGGGTATTTGATCATGAATTGGTGTTGAATTTTGTCAAAGGACTTCTCTACATCAATTGAGATGACCATGGTTTTTTTGTGGTTGAGTCTATTAATGAGGTGGATTACATTAATTGACTTCCATATGTTGAACCATTCCTGCATTCCTCAGATGAAGCCTACCTAGTCTAAGTGGATATTGTTTTTGATATGTTGTTGCTTTCAATCTGCAAGGATTTTGTTCAGAATTTTTGCATCTAAGTTTAGCAGGTATATGGGTTGATAATTTAAAATTCTTGTTGCATCTTTGTCTGGTTTTGGGATCAGGGTGATGCTAGCTTCATAGGAGTTTGGAATCATTCCCTCTTTTCCTATAACAAGAAAGATTCAGAAAAAGTTATTTCAGTTCAATGATGAAGGTTTGGGAGAATTTGGCTGAGAATCCATCAAGTCTTGGTCTTTTCTTTTTGGGGAGGTTTTTGATTACATTTTTAATTTCCATGAATATGATAGGTATAATTTGGAGCTTTATCTGCTCTTGGTAAAGCTTTCGTGGGTGTCCAGGAATTCATCCATTTCTTCAAGGTTCTCTAATTTTGTGGAGTAGAGGTTTTGGAAATATGACCTGATGCTTCTTCCTATTTCATTGGCGTCTTTTGTGACTTCTCCCTTTTCATTTCTTATATTGTTGATTTGGGCCTTCTCTTTTTTTTATTAATTAGATTGGCCAAAGGTTTGTCAGTCTTATTTATTTTTTCAAAGAACCAGGTCATTATTTCATCTATTTTTAATTGTTTCCTTCATTCCCATTTCATTAATCTCAGCTCTGATCTTAGTTATTTCTTTTCACCTTGAGCTCCTATGGTTGAATTGTTCTAGCTTTTCCAATGCCTTTAGTTGGGTGGTTAGGTGAATAATTTGAGATCTCTCTGTCTTTATTATGAAGACATGTGGCACTTTGAATTTACCCCTTAGGACTGGCTTTATTGTGACTCAAAGGTTTCATTAGGCTGTGTTTTCATTATCATTTAGCTATAGTTTTCAATTTCATTTTGATTTCTTGAATGACCTATTTGTTGTTCAAAAGTATATTGTTCAGTTGCCAATAGTTGGCATAGTTTCTGCTGCGCCTCCCATTGTTAACTTCTAACATTAACACATTGTGGTCTGATATGATGCAGGGGCTATGTCAATCTCCTGAATTTGTTGAGGCATGTTTTGTTACCTAATATGTCCATTTTGGAGAAGATTCCATAGGCTGCTAAGAAGAATGTATTTTCTGTTGCCTAGGGATGGAATGTTCTATATATGTCTGTTAGGCCTATTTGATCTATGGGGTTAAGCTCTGTTATTTCCCTACAGACCTTCTGTTTTGATGATCTGTCTAGAGATGATATTGGTATGTTAAAGTATCCTACTATGATGGAATTAGAGTCTATTTCTGTTTTGTTTTTGAGTAAATTTTACTTTATGAAATGTGGTGCACCTGTATTTGTGGCATGCATATTTATGATAGTGATACCTTTGTTGGATTGTTCCCTTGATGAACAAAAAGTGACTATCATTATCCTTTTAATTAATTTTGTTTAAAGTATATTTTGTGAGATATTAATGTAACCATACATGGTTGCTCTTTATTATGGAAATAATATCAAAAATCATTTTCCATGCCTTCACCTTAAGGAGATTTCTGTCTTTACAGGTGAGGTGTGTTTCTTGAAGCAGCAGAAGGATGGATGCATTATTCTGATTCACCCTGCTAATCTGTATCTTTTTATAATAGAGTTAATTCCATTTGTATACAGAGTTATAACTGAGAGGTTTGCTTCAAGCCCAGCAATGTTGGAAGGTTTATATGGATTAATGCCTCAACTGTTGATATTATTAGCACAATAATTTTGATTACCATGCTCATTCTCTATTAGATTCCTGAAGTAGGTTGCTTATCTCTTCTGTGTAGAATATCTCCCATAGTATCATCTTTAATTTTGGCTTTTTGTTCATATAACTGTAGAGCTGGCTTTTATCATGGAAGACTTTCAATTCTCCATCTATTATGAATGATAGCTTTGCTGGGTACAGTAGTTTAGGTTGGAAGCCAAAATTCTTTAGGCCTTGAAGAGCATTGTTCCAAGCCCCTGACCTTCATGGTTTCAAATGAGAAGTCTGACTTAAGACTTAAGAAGTCTGATGGGTTTGCCTTAATAAGTGAAGAGTTTTTTTGGGTTGTTTTTTTTTTTTTTTTCTCTTGATGCCTTGAGCATTTTAACTAAGATATATCTTAGAGATTTCCATCTATGGTCTTTCTGATTGGAGTTCTGTGGGCTTCTTGCATCTTGACCAGCCTTTCTCTTGTGATATAAGGAAATTTTTCTTGTATAAATTAGTTGAAATATTTTCTATGCCTTTGGAATGGGTTTCTTCTCCTTCTGGGATGCCCATGATCCTGAAATTTGGGCTCTTTATGATATCCCATAGATGCCTCATATTTTGTTCACACAATTTTTAGATTTATTGAAGACTATAGAATCCCTATTAATTTATTCTGTCTTGTCTTTGAGGTCTGAGAATCTGTCCTCCTGATTATCAACTCTGGGACTTAAAGATTCAAAGTAGGCTTTTAAAACATCTGTTTGATTTATGACTTCTTTTATATTTTTGTTCATAGACTCCATTTCTCTGGTGAGTTCAAATTTACAATCTAGTTTTGTTTTTGCTAATGTTTCCTGGACTTTGCTCTTGAGGTTGGTTAAGTCCTCATCAAACTTAATCAACTGATTGTTTAGCTTCTCCCATAGTTGGTTCACCTTCATTTTGCTTAATGCATTTTTGAAGTCACTGAGATTTTTCTCAATTATATTCAGTCTGATGTCTATGCTTGTCTTGTTGAGTTTCATCTCATTTACCTCTTTTTTTTTTTTTTTGGCATTTCCATTTCAGCCACCAAGCTGGTCATGATCTCATCATGGTTATGACCAGTAGTTATTTTGTTCTCATTTTGGGATTGCAGTTTTGTTATCTCTTCTGCATTCTCAATGTCCTCTTCCATTGTGGGACTAGGGGGGGTATTAGTTTGGGGAGTCTCAAGTGGAATTGCTATTGATTGATTTATTTACTTTGGTGTCTGCCCATTCCTGGATAAGTGTCTTGTTTTCTTGATGTGGGTCAATGTAGTTCTGTGTTGGGTATGCAGTGTACCAGTTAGGTTTGGGATAGTGTAACCACAGATGTGTTGCTGAGGTTATGGGTGTGCCAGTAGGTCTGGGCTAGTGTCTTAAATAGTATAAGGGTCAGAGATCTCTGGTTGTAATCACCACTGTATGTGCTACTGCATCTCAGGGGTATTCAGAGCAGACCTACTTCTCCTCTTCCCCCTCCATATCCCAACTGGGTGGGTTTTAGAAATCTCCCTGCTACCCCTCTGGCATGTGGCTTCCAGAAAACTTTTGCTTTCTAGTTGGAATTAGAATGAGGCCCTCTAGGTTGTGTTGTTTGGTGTGTTCTGCCCAGAACAATGTTATACCCCTAGGTTTAAACTCAACAAGTGTCCCTCCTGTCTGAGGCATTCTGTCCTCAGGGAGGTTCTATCATTCACCAGTCTGCAGCACGCTGCTGTGAGCTGTACCTGGGATCTGCACATCTTCACAAGCTTCTAGCTGTGTGAATTCTCTGCCTCTCTTCAAATTTTCTATTGAGTTTAAAATTTTCTTACACCTGTTCAGTTTTCAGAAGAATGCTATGCTTTCCAATTTTTATGCCTTTATCTCACTGCTGTCTGCAATGGTGTGGCTAGCACACCACCATGTTAAGCCTCGAGTATATGTATTTTTAGAATTATCAAATTTTCTGCTTTTTATCTATGCATTCAAGTTTTTAAAAATTTTAGCCTGATTTTTGAATAGTTAACAGAGGTAAGTGAAGGAATTATATTAGCAATTCTAAAGGAAACTGTGATTCAAGAGATTAGTAGAGGTTTTTAAATTCTCTTCAGTTAACATTTTAAGCACGTGGTATTATATATCTGATGAGAAATATTTTTCTAAGTTATACCTAGCTATGAAACCAAAAATGCAACAATTTTCATTTCATGTTCAAAATACTTTTCTCTAAATTGATTATCTGAACAAAATATTATAAATTTTCATAATTTTTGGTATATCACTATAATTCATATCCCTATTTCAACACTTTGCTTTTACAAATCTAATCATTTAACTACATATATATATATATATATATATATATATATAGATAGATAGATAGATAGATAGATAGATATATTGGTTTTTCAAGGTAGGGTCTCACTCTAGCCTAGGCTGACCTGGAATTTACTATGTAGTCTCATGGTGGCCTTAAACTCATGGCGATCCTCCTACCTCTGCCTCCCAAGTACTGGGATTAAATGCATGCACCACCATGCCCAGCTCATTTAACTTTATTGAATTTAAAGAAGATAATTGTTATCATCACTTTTACCCTTGATTTATTGATTTTTTTTCATGTATGGTTTGCAATGATATTTCAGTGGCACAATGACAGAATGACAAGTAAGTAAGTGACACTTTCTTCCTCCTGGGCTCTGAATCAACCAGGTAAATATTCATAATAACCAACAATAAAAATGAGATTTCATCATATATTTTAAATTATTTTGAAATAAATATTTGTTAAGCATCTGATATTTCATTACCATTATTCTGAGCACTTCCTAATAGTCTCTAATATCCTCCAAGTTTTGTGACAAGTCACTGTTATTCCATGTCATTAATGAATGACTCAAACTTACACAAGGCTGACATCTCTAGCTTACAGGATGGGTGATTTGAGGAATTGTTTTCAAAATCAATTCATTTAAAACACTTTTCACATGTTTTCATTCCACCAGAGTGCTACAGAATGGAACCTTCTCTTCTTTTTAACAATATACATTGATTGCATTTTAATAACCCATTCACCTAATAAACAAAATGGTTCCTTAACAATCATTAAAGTATTTTTAAACAGCAATCTTCTTCACATTTATAGATCCCTTAACACACATTTACATATATTCAGTTTTAAATAGCTCATTAGTATATAACCCATGATTACATGGGTAAATTTTATAACATAGAAAGTCATGCTTTTACTGGCTGTAAATGACTTTCAATTTCTAACTTAGGAATACTATTAGTTTAATAATGCTATCTAAATTGCTTTTCTTCAAAACAAATAGAACCAGATAGTCTTATGTTTATGTAGAGATTATCAAAAGACCACTTAAAAATACCTTCAAGTATCTTTTTTTATTTTCTATTATAATTAATATGATTCTCTCCATATATGTGTGTGTGTATATATTTAAATTATATATGTAATTTAAATGACAATAAATCAATTTTTCTGATATGTAATTTACATTTTAATATGTTTCTATGCATCACATATTAGCTCACAATGAAAACTACTATGACAAGGAAATGACTGTAATCAGTAATCTTGGTGTTCATATTTATTTTCTTTGAATCTTTGAGACAGCTGAATTGATTTTAGTCTAGCAATATTAGAATTAAAACAACATAAAGGAATTAAACATTCTGACTTCTGAAATTAAATCTGCTGAGATATTTTGAAGTTTGTTTTACAGTCAGCATATTCCAAAATGACTTTAAATATTTAACACTGAATTTTCAGAAATATTACATTTTTCTCTTTATGGAGTCTACTCAACAAAAAATACTAACCATTTGTTGATTCTTTGCATTTTTAAATTTGAAACATCTCTTCAAAAGAACTAAGTTTTATCCCTCCAACTACCTTAATAGTTTTAAATGTAATTTATATTTAAAAGTTATTTCCAAATTATTTTTTTGTCAAAGTTTTATTTCATTCCATAAGTTTTAGAGTTAATCATACTACTTTTTGACTATATTTAATCTCTAAGCCTAAAAGTATTTTAAATCTTAAAGATATTTATATTCATGTGAAAAGGTAGCTGGTAAAATATTTCTATGAGCTTTCCCAAAGAGCTATCTTTATTTCTAGACATCATTTAAATAGCCAGAATCACATCAACTTGGTATAATTCTGGCATTTAGTGACATTGGAAGAAGTATTTAATGAGATAAAATATTCCATATATATATACATATATATATATATGGAGAGCCACCATATAGATGATATAGATAAAATATAGATATTGATGTACAGATATACATATAGCTCTATAGACATAGATATAGATTTAGATATACATAATATAGATACAGATATGTGTATGTGTTTTGTGGTGTGTGTGTGTGTGTGTGTGTGTGTGTGTGTGTGTGTGTGTGTGTAGATACAGATAAGGGTAACTCATCAATGGGTTAATTTCCCAAAATTCAAAGACACAATTATTCATATTTTTCTTGTCATGTTAATTAAAGTATATGTATGAATGAATCATATTTATGTATGAATAGGGTATCTCTAGATTTTATATTGATGACCTGCTTTGTCATTGTTATTTAAAACACTGGGCCAGTAACATGAATCCCTAAGGTACATCTCTGGACGTACAAGAAAAAACAATCAAGAATTTTTTCTCTACATGTTATGTTGAACAGATAGTCTCTAATAAATTTTTTGCTCTTAATTTATTAAAGTAATCATATTCATTCAGAAAATACACCCCCTGACTTCCTAAATAATGAAATCTCAACATCCGGCAATCAAATATTAGCCGTGTCATAATATCATCACTTCAATAAAATACACAAGAATTTATTTTCACAGATTTGCTCTGGAATGTTTGCTTTTGATGTTTAGTAGAGAAACACAAAATTTTGAGAAATGGTTCTTTAAAAATTTTATATAAAATTATATATTCAAGTACACATTGCTAATTTTGATCCAAATCATCTTACTTTATTCCATACAATATTAAGATTTTTTTGATATTATATAATTTATTTCAAAAAGGTTTGTATTGAACTCTTTTTGTGTCTGACACACAGAATATGTCCAAGGCCTTACACAGGCTGAAATAATACTGTACTATTAAGCTATCTCTATGACAATTTATAGAGATTCACAGGAAGGAAAATAAATATTTAAAAAATGTTTATTTAATTCAGAAGTACAGATCAAGAATCTAGTACTGCCCTACATTTAAGTGAATTTTTCAGTCCTTAATTTTTAAATTTTATAAGAAACTGAAATATGCATGTGAAAAAGACTGTGCAAAAATGTGTCATAAATGCATCTTTAACCTGTGAGATAAACTTGCTCTATGATAAATGACAATAGCAGAAAAGGGAGAGCTTGGGGCTGGAGAGATTGCACAGTGGTTAAGGCACTTGCTTCCAGTGCCTAAGGCCCTAGGTTCAATTCCCCAGTACCCACATAAGCCAGACCCCCCCCTCTCTCTCTCTCTGTATGTCTCTGCTTGAAAATGAATAAATAAAATATTTAACAAAAACAAAATTTTCACAAATGTTAAATTTTAAAAATCACATTTAATAAATATGTCAGTAAATGGAAATGGTTTACAGTAAGCAAATATGAGAGACACAGTTTAATCATGAACATGGCCTCCCTAAGTATTTGAAGTATTGAAAATTTTACCAATCTCTCAGAACATAGGATTGTGATGTTAAATAAGTGGAGATTCTCTAAAATGATGCTGGTGGCTTCAGTATGTGTAGTGATGTGGAGGATAAATTTACCTGAAATTGACAATAATTCTCTGTACTTCACTTCAGACATGGAATTAAGACAAAATCATCTTTTGCCTGATAGGCCCACAGAGCTTGTTTTTCTTGAATCAAATCCAATTTTTGTTGGACATTTCTCTTTCATTTAATTGTAGAGTTTCTTTCCTTTGAATATAGAGATATCATTTTTCTTCATGCATTTATTCCCATGTACCAACTCTTATCGGGATAAATCTTGCACTTAGGTAATTTATAGTTACTTAATCAACATGATAAACATTCCTATAGCAATTATTGCAAATTAACCACTTTGATGTTATTTATATGCATTTCCCAACTTGATGATATCTTGTGTCTTTTTAGGAGGTACGTTTACTATCCTCAGGAGTTGCCAACTTTTTGAGTCATCAACCTCAGTTAAAAATCAAGGGGGATCACCTTGAGCTCAGAAAATGCAAATCAACTGGAAAAACACCAGCTGGCCTTAATCTTTCAACATTGCAGTTTCGTCTGCCTCATGTCAGCAGGCTAGCAGGTAGGCTTTTTATAGAAACAGAAGCTTAACAGATGTAGCTGTTGTTTCTTTCTTGTCAAAAGTGAAATTATCCCTTTCCCAAATGTATTCAAACACCTCCCAGAGAAAAGCACAGACTCCAATTGCACACAAATATACATTTGGAAAAAAAGTGATATCTTAGTGAAAAGTTACTCTCCATTAGCAGGGCATTAAGTTAAAAGTTTAGTATTCAGTTTTGTACTAAAAATCTTTTCTCTCCAGTTTTTTAATAATAATCTGTATATTGTGGCAGGATAAAAGTAGCATGGGATTTGCTTTTGTTCAGTAAATTATCATTAACTACAATTATCATAAAATCTAAACAAGTAAACAGCAATCACTAATAATGTTTTGTTTAAGAGATAAGGGTGCTAAGAAATGGTCATGAAATTTACCATGAGGTTATGTTCCAGTTTAAAAATATTCATCTAACATAAAAATCTCAGGATCTTCTGATTCAATCTCCCTATCTATTCTTGGGTGCCCTTATTTTTAAGAAACCTAAGATACTGTTTCTTTTTCTATGTTCTGTGTCCCACCCTCCAAAAAGATGAAGAGGTAATATATGCAACTCAAAATTATTATTTACTATAATAAGTAAAGTGAGTGCAGTGAGTCATAGAGATGTGAAGTGCGGTACTTATCAGACCTCTGATGCTATCCACATACAAGTCACAGCAGAGACATGGGAGTGATGCTCTTTCATCTAAATTCTATTTTTGCTCAGGAAATAGGATTCGATTTGAAAATTAACATCACATGAAGAAGAAGCAGCCTGTAGTCCCAATGTAGGGACTTCCATTTACTGTTTATTCAGTTTCTTCTTTTTCCATGGCTCATACATTTTATATAATCAAAGACATACACCTGACAATAAGATAATTATTTCTCCCTTTCTCTCCCCAAAATTTATCCAGTTTCCTCTTTTTACTCTGTGCCAACTCACAGGAACTGCCACCTTGATTCTAAAAATTTTCTGCATAAAAGAACAGTTGACTGTGCTATTAGGTAAGGGAGAACTTTCATGAACTATGTGATTAGTAACACCTCAGAGAGATCTGATGTATTCAGTCATACAAAGGAAAGCTCCCTGTGTGTCAGGTACGTTCAGAGTACGGTGGAAACCACTGGGCTTGGAGGCCAGTTGTAGAGACTTTACTAGTTTTGCATATTAAATTCATGTTAATGCATCTATTCATTATATGAATAAAATATGTTTCTAAGTATTTAAATGCAAGGATTAAGAGAAATTCAAGAATATAAAAATATACAATATGCAAATGATCGTCACTCTGAGATACCATCTCACATTAATCAGGATGGCTGTAATTAAGGCTGTGGAGAAAGAACTCTTATCCACTACTGGTGGGAGTGGAAATTAGTACAAGCATTATAGAAATCAGGGTGGAGGTTTCTCAGAAAAACAAACAAACAAACAAACAAACAAAAAAAAAGGAACGAAGTAGACCCCCTCATAGGACCCAGTTTTAAAACTCGTAGGCCCTCTAGGATAGTGATACTCTAAGGAGCCCACATTCTGTTAGAGAGATACTTGCACATCCATGTTTATTGCTATTTTATTTATACTAAATAGGAATCACACTCGATGGCTATCAACACAAAATATGGATTGTGAAAATATGGTACATACACAAAATGAAATTCTATCCAGTGTTATGAACGATGGAAATAATAAAATTTGCAGAAAAATGGAAAGCTTGGAAATAAGTATACTAAGTGAAGGGTCCAAACTCAAATAGAGCAAAACTATATATTCTTTTTGATACCTAGGTGTTAGATATTGTTGTGTGAAAGACCTTGCCTGGGTGGCCTGGGTGGCCTGGAGCACAGGTCTTCCCCCCCCAGATAGGGCACAACCAACCATCCAACCAAAGGAGCATTACACCAAACCAAGTTTGGGTAACCAATGAGTTTATTACAGAGCACAGTGAGGGGTCACTTACAGGAGCATGGAGCCCCTGACACAGTACTTTGATGGATCTTCCAACTCAAAATTCCTTCTGAGATGCTCCTCCCTGGCCCGGGTGAGGGCTTACCAACGGAGCATGGGAACCCCAGCGCAGCCCCGAGGTCCTCACAGGTTTTTGAATACAGCTGGCACAGGGGGCACCTCAATCTCAGGTGGGGGTCTGACGACCCTCCCCACACCTTCTCTCTCATTTGACGCAGCTGCTTTTGGTAAAGCTGACAACAGTTGTGTACACCTTTCTATGTGGAGGAAATTTGCCATGCAGCAGCTATTACTATCTATAAGCTTGCATACTGGGGCAGATGAGGATAAAGCCTATGAAGACAGAAAGGTAACAAAGTGCCAGTCTAAGGAAACAGAAGGAGAAGTAAGAGAGAAAGGACAAATGTGACATGTGAAGAGAAGGGGAGGCTTTAGGGAGGAGGGAAAGGAGGACAGGGGAGAGTGAGAATCAACTGAAATGAATTGCATTTGAAAATGCCAGATTGATACCTAAGTCTCTGTGCACTAATAAAAACAAAACAAAACAAACCATTTAAAAAAAGGAAAGGGAAATACGTTGGACTTAGAATATCTGAGTAATTGTGTATGTTACATGTCTATTCTGATTACTGCTGCAGTATTACTTCTAATACATGGATATTAAAAAATAGGAAATAGAGGATCATATTTTTATAGAATGCTAACCAGAAATGGACCACAAAAATACGTTACTTATAAAAATTTGATGTCCAATATTTCTATAATATTTTAAATATCCTATAATAAATTTATATTATTAAATGTATAAAATTTAACTTTGAAATATATTAAATAGGGAAATCCATTATAAACAAAAATTCAAAATGATTTTATGAATAATATAATTTAATATTTTATCAACTTCAGACTCCTTTTTACAAATTAAGACATAAGATAAAAATTCTTCAAACTTTTAATCTTCGATTAAGTTATCAATTTAAGCAAGTGTGTGTTATTTCTGAATTGTTCAATATTTCTTACATATATAAATATTCATAGATACATAAAATTATTATTTTATTACTCTACAACTTCATAGATAGCACTACAGTAAACCTATCCTCTTTCGGCTTAATTATTGCCAAAATATTTTGATAAGCATGACTTGACATACGGCTCTATTTCAGTAATATTAAAGGCTTGACATCATATTCCAAATGTGGCTAAACAACAGTTTAGTTATTTATGTAATTTTCATGAATAATTAATTTATTTTCTTTTAATTTATCAATCCAATAAGAAATAGTTTCTGTGTATTTTTGCCTATATGTGCAATAATTCAAAAAAGTCTACTTAGTGATAATCTGACAGCTTCAAATTTTTCAGATGTGGTCATATTTGTTGCCAATGTCTTTGCCAAATTATATTCTCTAAGACATGAATGAATGATTCTTTTAAAACCTGCAAAGCTTGATGTTTTTTGATGCAATAAGCATTAATTAATGATTAGCTGCTCGTTGAGAACACATCTCATTTTATTTTAATTGTGTTTCTCTGATGGTTAGAGAATTTAAGTAGCTTTTATGTTTATTGGACTTTAAATGCTTCTTGCCTAAAATGACTGTTCATGTTATTGATTAATTTTGTATTGATTATCTGTTTCTCTTTTAATGCTTCATAGAAATTATTTAATATTCGAAACTTTTACAGCATCACTTAAAGGATTTCATATACCTTATTCCTTCTGGGTGCATTATTACCACATTGTGCATTTTTCTTCTGAGAGTCTCCTTATTAGCCTATACTGGCCTGGATATGTTGCAAAATTCTGATTTGACGTTTTCATTATTATCACTATATGTGTATAAATATGCATAACTCTTTATATACTGAAAGGCAAAAGCTATTACAATTGTATGTGTTTTTTTTCTTTCAATATTTACCAATGAGTTTTCTATAATTTTTTCTCACTTATCCTTTTGATATATATGTTGTCTTAGACTATAATGTATATGCTAATAAATCTTCCGTCTGTAAAACACATCTTTTATGTACAATGAATTACTGGGAATCGCTACCCAAAAATAACAGTAGTGACTCAAATCTAACATAATTGAAAATTAAAAGCACTGTCCAGGTTTTTGGTCCTGCTTTTCTTGCTACCCTTTGCCTAATCCTGGCCTCACAGCTAGCTGCCATCTTCTCGTTTGTTTTATTCTTTACATCCCCTGTCTTGCTGAGTGACTTAAAAAACCACCTTGTCTCTCAAGTCAGCAACTTGGAAGTCAATTTCAGTGATCATTTTTCTTTTTACAGACATATCTAATTTATCTGATTTTCTCATATTTCCATATTCTGTATTTTGCTCTCTCTCTTTTAAATTTCAAAATGGTTTATATTATTTTTCTTTAATATTTTAAATCTTATTTATTGTTTATAATTAGATACATTGTATAACCATGTCTTGTGACAATGGCCCCAATTCCCTTCCCTCCTCCCTGTATTCAACCTACTGAAGGACCTCTTTATTTTTAATGTGATTACTGTAATGGTCCATGAAATAGGGGGTTATTAATTGTATCAGCAGTAGCCAGGTTATTTTTTATGTGTGTGTGTCTATTGTTATTATTAAAGGGGGGAAGTCTTTGAATATTCTCCCCTATAAAAACTCTTACAATCATTTCATTCCCTGTTCTGCAAAGTTCCCTGAGCCATGGTGAGTGAATTTTAAGTCTGCTTTACTGTTGATTTAAGAGTCTCTGGATTTCTGCTTTGGACTATGTTGGGTATCCTCGGTGTGTGTCTCCATTACCCTTACATAGATTATCTGACTTGCTGTGGAGGTAGCTCTCTTGCTCCTCTCACCACTTCCTGAAAGGTTTCATTTGGACCCTAGATGATGAGTTATGGATGGTTCATCTCCTGCCTAGGTGTCAGCCATCATCCCATGTCCTGTTGGTGGAATTTGGTTTTCCATGGTTCTCTCTGCTTTCTGAAATATACAAACAGAATCTCCAATAAGTTAAATATAAAAAAAAACATAGTTAATTTGGAAAGATTCTAATGGGTGAACCTCTCTGTAGACCTCTTGTATAGGGTTTTCCTTTTGGAGTCTTGAGAATGTGCCTTGGATTCCAGTTCCAGCTAAATGTTGCCAATGAGCACATCTAAATGAAGCATCAATATTGCACAGATGATCACTTCTTGGCTTGCTGGTCTCTGCCATAGAGCAGTGCCTTCTGCACTCTCATAGTATCTTTTAGTATTTTATAACAACATCCCCTGCTTTTTCTGATAAATGGAACTGATTTGAAGACCCTGCCTTTAGCTCAAGTAACTATAGTCACTAGGTCTCTGACAAAGGTGCCAACAATGTTCAGTAGCATCTTCAACAAATGGTGCTGGACAAATTGGATAAATACATATATAGAATGGAACTAGGCCCACTACTCTCACTATGTACAAAAATCAACTCCAAATTGATCAAAGACCTCAACATCAGATCTGAAACTCTGAAAACCCTCGAAGAAAAAATAGATGGAACTCTCCATGAGATAGGAGTAGGGAAAAACTTCCTAAATTTACCCCTAATACCCCAGGAATTGTAACAATCACTTAACCAATGGGATCTCATCAAACTAAAAACATACCTTACTCAAGAGCCTATAGATAGCCATCACACTGGGAGAAAATGTTTGCCAACTATACCAGGGGCAGAGGCCTAATATCAAGAATTTACAAAAAACCCTCAAAAAATAAAACAATAAAAAAACAAATATCCCTCTAAAAAATGGGGCACTGAACTCAACCTTCATAGAGGAGGAAACACAAATGGCCAATTCTCATTTAAGAAAACGTTCATCATCCTTAACTATCAGGGAAATGCAAATTAAAACAACAATGACATTCCACCTGACTCCAGTCAGAATGTCAATCATTAAAAAAAAATCTACCAACAATAGATGCTGGCAGGGATGCAGGGGACAAGGGACCCTCATTCACTGCTGGTTGGATTGCAAATTTGTACAACTATTGAAAGCAGTGTGCAGAGTCCTAAAGAGGATGGATATAGAGCTACCAGCAGACCCAGCTATTCTTCTACTGGGCATCTACCCTCAGGATTCCTTGCTTCAGCACAGAGACATCTGCTCAACCATGTTTATAGTGGCTCCATTCATAATATCTAAGAATTGGAATCAACCCAATTGCCCATCATTGGATCAATGGATATCAAAGTAGTGGTACATTTACACTATGGAATTCTAAGCAGCTGAAAGGCAAAATGACAATGAAATTTAAAGAAGAGTGGGCAGTCCTGAAACTGATCATAATTTTGCTCTCTTGATAAGAACTAGCTACTAAAATTTAGGTCTTGTTTTTCCCTTGCTTTATTTTTATTGTATTCTACACTCAGAATGGTGGTCTCTATGGACAACTTTGAGTTGCTTTCTATCCATTCTTAAGGTGTAGGGTGATTCTCTGAAATCCCAGCTTGGTCATTTTATATTTCCTCTGCTTATAGTCCTTTAATTAACTCAGCCACACTGCATCCTTCTTCACACATTCCATTCTGGCCTTTTTTTTGTGTGTGTCCTTAGAATGCACCTTTATTACAAATACATCTTGTAAAGAGTGCAATTCTTTGTTAAAATTATGTTTGTATTTTTGTGCATGATTGACTTTGTTTAAATATCCTATACGATGCTTGTATACTTCAGTCCATAATGATGAAATCTGTAGAATCCTGAATATATTAAAGTGGTATATTTAGTCTAGAATATCTGAGAAAATAACAACTTAAGTGGTGATTTTAAGAGAGATTTAAAAATACCAAAGAATATATTGTATCTGATTTAGTGATATAAAATTTTACATAGGATATACTATTCTCCATTGTAGAAAGTCTTTTTTAATCCTAACCTCAATTCAGTATTTTTAATAAAAAATGATGTTATGCCATATTTTAATCTGATAAAATTTAGTTCTTCAACTAAATTATCAACTATTTTTTGTGGAATAAAAATTTTATTTGATTTTAATGTATTTATTTGAATAAAAATATTCTGCTATTACATTTTTAAAAAATGCATAAGTCCTATTAAATATATCCATATCAGCTAAATATTAATCTTCATAGACAGGATTCCTGAGTTCTTCAAATATGAGTTAATTATGCTTGCTTTTCTGAAAGTGCAATGTGTTGCATATTAACAATTAATACTCCAATATAAATATTTTTATTTGACTTGATAAAAGCCCAGAATTTTCACCACAGAAAGTCTGATAACCCATGAGAGGAAATGGCGACAGACACCAATGATACCCAATACAACCCAGGGCAAAATATCCGGAGATACTTAAGATCTCAGCAACAAAGCAGCCTCAAATCTCACCCACCATGACTCAGGGAACTGAGCTGAAGAGGGGGCAGAAAGATTGTAAGAGCCATGGTTATCCATAGATATTGCCCCCATCGGCACAAATACAAAAAGGGGGGAAAAAAAGAAACAAAAGCTGGCTACCTCTGGTGCAGTTCATAATCGCTATCCTATGGACAGATCCAGTATGTGCACTGAGGCAGGACCCCAGTGGGTTGGGGACAGAGAGGAAGGAAATGGCAATGACTTTACAAGATTTGGTCATACAATGTATATACTTATTCATAATAAAGATATAAAAAGACCCTGAATTTTGAGATCCTTTTTTAATTATTAAAGCTCTATTCACCAATAAATGGCTGTATAATAGCCCAGCTAATAGTGTCTAACATACATATATAACAACGTGCTATGACTGAACCCACTCCCATGTGAAGAGTTATGGCATTTTACCAATGTCTTTAATTATATTGTCATAACAATCAGGCAATTAGGTAGCCTTCATTCGTTTCTTAGTAGCTGTATCAGTTATTTTCTCATCGCTAGGACAAAAGACCAAATCAGAAGAGGTTTACGAAGGAAAAAGCTTATTTTAGCTTATAGGACAGGAGCAGGTACTGGCACATCAGCAGGGAGAAATTAGTGAGAACAGTAAATGGAGCCAGAATATGACACTCAAGGCCTAGCATCTCCCTCACCTCCCTCATTGTGCTAACATTCAAACACACATGGCTATGGTGTCATTGGATGTTCACACCACTACAGTAGCAGCATGCTGTTTATCTAAGAGCAACTTAGGAGATACCAAGTGATGAGCTAAAGTCTGTGAAATGAAAAAAAAAAAAAACAATAGTGAGAATGGGGGATTACAAGAACTAAGCATACGGATGTAAGGGAGAATAAAGAAAGTATTATCGGATATCTTAATACTTATTTCTACTTTATCTTATGTAATATCTAAATGTGCTACATAATTAAATCATAAGGTAGTGTCTGCACTATGGTCTGTTTGGAAAATAAACTACAATCAGTCTGTATGGAAGTAACATTCCAAGCCTACTTGAGCTTCCTGAGTTTTACATCACTAAGTATGCAAAAATGTGATACTTAGCAAGTTTCAAAATGTTCAGATGCATGGTAATATAACATACATTCAACTAAATAGATTTGTAGGTATTGTAAGCTTCTGTATTTGCTTATCTATAATTATTAGTTATTTTAGTCAAATGCAACTATGCTGTGCAAATAACACATCCAAATACACGATATCTTTAAATAAGCATAACAAATCCCCCTTTCTAGCTTTCTAGTACATAATTTATATCACATGACATTATTAAGCAAGAATTTGTGGACAATGTAACCAGGTTGACTCATCATTTATATGCAAATATAGAAATGTTTCTACAGTTTATATTAGCATAACATATGCTAAAGCTATGGTTGTATATTTGCATTTAAAATTTATGCTTCAAATATATGTTTTCATGTCAACTCATAGATACACTTTCTGGAATATAATTAAATGTGTGAATGCATACAATGCTTATCTTTCAGTGTCAAAAAATCATTTTGCAGTAGAAAATTAGAACTTTCTATTTTTGTAAAAATGTACGCTTTAAATATTCTAATGAAAAGCACATAATGCAATTGTCAAACTTGTCTCGTCTTTTAGCACCTTGATTCAACTTTTTAAATGCTCTGATCCACCTTTCATTTATTCTATACCACTCTGCCATGATTCTTCAATACATTTTGTCTTTTGACTTCCCAACATTTTTTTCATTTTTTTCTTTGAACATATTCATTCCCCTTTACACAACCATTCATAGAAGTAACTAACTTTTGTAACTTGAGGTCCTACAGATCTCAAACTTTTCTGTAACGTCTTTTTATAAATATATAGGTAGTTTTCCGTTTGAACAAAGAGGAATTCACTGTATATCAGAAGGTTAAAAAATCCACAAAAATAGGTTAACAATTTCATCTCAGATATGTAAGAAGCTTATAGTTTGGTTAATAGCATATATGATCATTGCATGAAAAAAATTTGTCAAAGCCAATGGACCTTGACCCATAAGAGATGAGGTTGTAGGTAAACTGCCAAGAATTACAAATATAGAGAGATAAGGAAATCAAGTCATAACTAAGAGTTGCTTATTTTTATCAGAAGCCACAAGAGCTGTGAAGTTGTAGGAATCTGTATTAAAAGGAAGCTTTGATGAATTGATTGAACTGAATTTGGTGAAAGAAAATCTTCCAGGGTTTCTCCTGTCTTCCTGGGACCACAAAATTCTTCCCTGGGGTTTCTTTCAATCAGTTCCACCAGGTCCTTCTAATTAGGATGTGAGAAAAATTCCACAGTAGCTCTGGTATAGGAAGAATGATTACAGTGACATAAGCCCAGAACTTTTTTTCCACAAAGCAATCAACATTATAGAGGAAAAGGACATTACCAGGTTATCTAAACTGATCCCCATGCAAGCTGTGAAAACAGCTGTCCCTGGATATAGCCACCCTCCCACCACCATTTTTTTTTACATTTTACAAAAGGGCTGTAATATAATAGCAGTGGATTACAGACTGCAGAGTTTATAGGCACAACATGTCTCTGAGGCAGAGTACACAGAGGAATACAAAGTCAACAGTGTAAAGAACAGCATAGACATTAAAGAAATTAGAAACCTCTGGCATGTGAATCTACTATAAATATCAGCAATGGCCCACTTCCTAGCCATCTTCTCTCTATCACTCTATTTAACTCAGTTTCTTGTACTCAGTACACCATCCTAGCTTTCAACAAATAAAACTATAAATCATATCAGAAGATACAGAAAGCAGAATGTGAAAAGACAAAGTGATCAGGACATGGGATTAAGATATAATACAAATGTTAGGAAAAAAAGTGACATGAAAGAACAGGGCAATGCGAGCAATGAGATGAACACTTTAAGAAAACACTCAAGAACATTGCTAGAAATGAAAGGCATAGTAATAACAGAAAGTGGCTTTGAGGGGCTCATAGTGAATTTAACATTAGCTGGAGAATGAATGAGTGATCTTGAAGGGAGGTCAATAAAAGCTTCTTAATATGAAATGTAGGGTCTAAAAGGTATGAACAATAAAAGAACACACTACTTATGAAAATTGAGACAAACTTAAAAAAAATCTAACAAGTGTGACTTAAATACCACCTGTCATGATTACATGGAACAGAGGAAAGTTACTTATCAATAATATCAGATCACATTATCAGGAAGAACAGAGAACACCAAAAAAGGTCAATATTAAACACTCACCCATGTCCAATGAAGCGTATAGTATTTATATTACTAAAAAACAAAGATGAAGTGAAAAATTTTAAAGATAGTCAAAGAGATAAATTTAATGTCAAGGTTTTTTTCACAATATCAATATTAAATTTGTCAAATCATATGTAAATACTGTATAAGTAGACTTGTTTCTGTATTTTTTCATATATAAAAATTGAAGTAATATGTTTGCATATAAATACAGAAATTTACCTAGAACTTTAAGATAATAGCTTGTTGCTTTTTGTGTGTATTTTCCTGAAGCAGAAATAATTCTAGAAAATAAGTATGGATCGAATATGGGATCACCAAATAATATCCTCACTGTATTCAACAAATTAAGTTTCTATTGACATTGTACCATTGTTGGGTATATGCCTAAACAAGTCTATGAAAACATAGAGAAACACACATCTATCAGAGTTCATTGCTGTAATATTTACAATAGCTGAGAAATGAAAGCAGCCTAGATGATCACCAACAGATTACTTGATACAAAAATGAAGTAGAGATATGCAATAAAAATTCTTTCACCCATAAAGGAAAATGAAATCATGGCATCTGTAGAAAAATGGTTGGGGCTCAGGCTGGAGATCATCATAAAATAAACTAGGTTCCTAAACAAATGCCATTGCTTTATCTCTTATGTTGAATCTGAATTTAAATTATGTGTGTGTGTTTAATGAAACAGTAAGTATTACTATGAAAAAGAAAATTTCTAGTAAGATACCATAATGAAACACATTATCTTATATGCTAACTCAAACTTTACAGTAAACAAGAAAATTGCATAAAACACATGCACAAGCACATGTGAAATGTCATATAATATTGTGGATGCTAACTTAAGACCTTGAGTTAAGCTACTTTTTGTTTATTGAGTATTTATTTTGTTTATTGAGGTGATGTCTCTCTTTATAGCTCACTGGATTCTCAATTTTATGTTCCTTGTTTCTCAACAACCACAGTGTTTGAATTATAGGCATGCACCACTACAGCATTTACTAATTCTTCATTTTAATGCAATGAATTAGCTATTAATACTTTAAAGTAGATGTTACCTAATATTCATAGACTATGAAACAATGAACATGCTTATTTTTATAATAAAATTATTGTGATTATTTTATTATTATGGTGATGATTATGATAGTGGTTCAAGGGCTCAATCCAAATGCAATTTGTGTGTGTGTGTGTGTGTGTGTGTGTGTGTGTGTGTGTGTGTGTGTTGGATGCATTTATATAGGTGTGCATGTGGTTACCAGAAATTGACTTAAAGTGTCTTCCTAAATTGGTCTCAACTTTATTTACTAAACTAGGGTTTCTCACTTGAAACCAGAGCTCACCCAATGAGTTGGTCTAGTTGGCCAACTTGCTTGGTGGATTTGTTATCTCAATATCCCCAGTGTTAGGATTATAGGCAGGTGGTCGTGGCTATCAGTATTTAACATGGATGCTGGGTCCAAACTTGGGTCCTCATGTTTATGCAACAAGCACTTTATACAAAAAGCCATCTCTTAAGCCTCTACTATCATTTTTAATCAAGAATTTTGTTCAAATTTTATGCTAGTGTTTTATTCAGAATTATCATAAAGCCATTTTAAAAAGAAGTCAAGTTAAAGTACTTATGAAATTACAGGAAACCATTCTGGACTGTAATGGTCTTTCACTCATTAAATTGCCCAATAATAAAATTTAAGCCGCCTCTGAAATATGTTTAAATTTTACCATCAAGTATTTTTTTATATTTTCTTCAATTTGTTCATTTTTTTACTCTAAGGGGAATAGGTACTGGTTACATTTATGATTTGTGAAAAAAATGTTTAAAGTATAAAACAGGAATTGCTGCTCAACTCTACAAAAGAACAAACTGACATGCAAGAGATCAGGAAATTCGCAGAAACAAGCTGTAGTCATTTTCACTTTTTTTTCATAAACTCTGGAACAGTCATTCTTTACAAATAGAGGTTGCAAATATGCACAATTGAAAAAAAGTTATATATCAATTTTTCTACTTTCAGAAGAATGAAGTATAAAAACATGTTTATTTCCTGGACTCTATGGTCATTCACAGAGGATTACTGGACTGTAAGAGGACTGATTAATGAATTCACTGAGGCTATGGAGAGGTATGTATTCAAGACAACTTGAACATGTTAGACAAATTTAAAAAGTCTTTAAAATATTTCTCTGAATATTTAGTTTAATAGTTGTGATGGTTAGGTTTTGTTGTCCACTTGATTTTTGAATTATCTTGGGTGGGTCTCTGAGGGTGTTTATAAGAAGGCAGCTTCTCAGTAGGGGACATGATGTAAGCAAGCTCATGGAAGTTGGAAATGAACATCTCTTCCTGGGAGGGCAGTGGAGGAAGGAAATTCCAGAGACTCAGGAAGCCAACAAGTCTGGGATAGGGTTTTAAGACCCTGTCCTAAACCCATATAAATAAGAATGAAATCTCTCTTGTTGCCCTGCCTGTTTGCTGGTTTTTGTTTGTGGTGTCAGTGATGGCTTCTCTCTCTCTCTCTCTCTCTCTCTCTCTCTCTCTCTCTCTCTCTCTCTCTCTCTCTCTCTCTGTTTTGGAACTTCCCCTGGATCTGTGATCTGTGGCTTCAATAAATCCTTTCCTCCCATAACTGTGTCTGGTTAGGAGATTCATCCCAGTGGCTTGTGAGTGTCTACCATCGTAGTCATATAGATTTATTTGCCATTTAATATTTAGGGTATACTTTTAAGAATTGAAAAAACCCACAATATCCACAATGAATAATTCTTACTTAATTACATATAATATATTATAATTCAAATTAGGATGATTTAATTGACATTATTCATCATGAGGACATGAAAATAGATGTATTTTTTAAATGTATATTAGTGTATTACTATATTTATCACATTTTCACTGGTGAATACAGTGAATACATATATGTGCAATGAGACTTGTTTAGAATAAAATGTTATCTTAACACAGCAGATGAATTTCGACATTTTTGTTTTTTTTTCCAAAATAGCCTACAATTAAATGTGGGAAATTGGCAGGTGCATTTGTAAAAAAAAGGAGGTAAAGTTCTTGTGCTATCTGCTTCTACCTGGACAATTAGAAGCGTAACTACAACAGCTCTCTAAATTAACCATGCTTATCTCCCTTATCCTAACATAGTCTCACTGTCCCTTAGAAAGTCTGTTATTCATTTTCAGAAATAAACCTTGGACAACAAAAATCAATCAACAAGACAAGAATAGACACCTGTTAGGAGATGAGTCACTGCTCACACACCAGCTGTGGCCCAGGTGAAACCACAGAGGGAGTGGTGAGATGAGCAAGGGTTGCTCCCAAAACCAGCCTGACAACCTGCACCAGGGTGATGGCGATAGACACTGAGGACACTCAAAACTCACTCACTAAAAACTCACTTACACTAAAAAAGACCTAAAACACAAACACCAAGGCAAAGGGAATTTCACAGAAGAAGGGGAAGAGAGAATAAGAGTCACAGAGTGGGAGTGAATACCCAGAGTCATTGCCCCATTTCCCTCTCTCCCCTCAAACACACGCACAATGACTGCCTGCTGCTCTCATAGCTCATAACCAACAACCCCATGGTGAATACCAGCAATCCCAGGAAGGGGGACCCTAAGTGGTGTGGAGGAAAGGAGGAGGGAAATGATGGCACCAACACATGATGTATCCAATAGAAGTTTCTACTTAATAAAAACAAAACAAAACAAAAAACAATGGCCAGTTGTGGTGGTGCATGCCTTTAATCTTAGCACTCATAAGGCAGAGATAGAAAGGATCACCATGAGTTTGAGGAGCCCACCGTGAGACTACACAGTGAACTCCAGGTCAGCCTGGGATACAGCGAGACCCTACCTCCAAAAAAAAAAAGGCATTTACTTAAAATTCTGTAGAAAAAATTCTTACATTTAAAACCAATCAAGTACAGCAAACATGAAAACAATGTCAAAATAAAAATAAATTTAGGTAGTGCTAGTTAAGTTTTAAATTAAAGAATAAAATCTCCTATTAGTAAGTATTAGAGAAAATTTCTAACTCTCAAAAATGTGAAGGACGATATAAAAGCACTTAAACTTTTTTTTGCTGTTTAATAAGTTTCTAGGGTAATAACGTAACAGAACAGTAAAACTTAGAAGGAAATAATTTGAAAAGAAGGCCAAAGAAGATGAATATGACATTAACCAAACAGATCATAGGAAAAAGGAGTATAATACCAGCTTTAGTATACATGAAAGAGAAAAATAAACTTACAGTGAATTTATTAATTGTGCCTAATGTGAATATTTACAATCTCATAACATAAAACATACATCACAGAAAAAGGAAAAAATGCTCAATTTTGAGATTAAATCTATGTTTAACTTTCTCATTTGATAATGCTTGTAGATTCTCATGGTAATTACAGTAAATGAGAACTGGTGAATATTTTAAAATTTCTGAACACAGAGCAAGATTTTGTAGAATGAAAATAGGAACATCACAGACTTGTTAGAGCTTGAAGATTTTTATTCTCATACTCAGCAGAATACCTGGAAAGCAGTTAGTATAAAAAGCAAATATTAAGATCCCTTTCTCTATGATTGCCAAAGAGCTAAATTATTTTCTAAAGAGGAAAATGAGAGGTTTTGAGAACTCTCAGACTAATGATGGTCACATCTGACCACTCAAACTGACAGTGGTAAATTCACCTCCAAGCTTATCTTTCAAGAAGCACAACACACAGACCACTCCAAGGATCTGACTAAAAAAGGAATTGATTTAATTTACTAATTGATAAGAAGAATCAGAGACCTCTTTAGGATGTCAAGAATAAACTGCTACTGTGAGAATGAATGAACATTTACTCCCTTGATGTCTCTAACATGCACCCTGGAGCTCATATTAATGACAACTTCTTTGGGATATGCATTATGGTAACCCTGGAAATTTAACTGCATAGTGTCAGATGGGAAGGAGTAATCATAGTCAGTGAGTATGGAAAAAAAGGTCATAAAAATGGAAGCTATGTTGTTGTTCTGTGCCTTCTCTTCAGTGGAGGATGAAAGAAGGCTGATGTATGTAATGAACTTTGAGGTTAGCTATGTCTGGAAAATATTTACCCATGTAAAGCCAGATGCATTAGGTAGCTCATGCATCTGGAGTTTGTTTGCAATGGCTGGAGGCCCTGGCGTGACCCCCCCCATATCTTTCATGCTCTCAAATAAATAAATAAAATATTTTTAAAAATGACATGTTGGCTCTAACCAAAGAGAACAGCAGTATAATTCTAAACTCATCAGAGTTGAAGTGGCATTTTGTACACACTTGATTTTGTAGTCTGCTTCAAGCTCAGAGCATTTTGAATGGTGTGCCTAATGAAAGGCACTAGAAACAACATTGCCTCTGAAAACATGTGAGGATATGTTCACTAAATTATATGAATAACATTGTCATAATAGTGGGCATTCTTAAGAAACAGGGGTCACGGTACAATTATAGCAATTATTATAAGCAAAAATATAAAATATCCTTTAGTCAAAATACAAATTTTGGAATTGTTTTATGCATTTGGAAATTTTAATGCATTGTAGAAGTGATTATTTTGTGATTATTTATATAACTATAATAAGATAAATGTTAAAATGTTGGAAAGAGTGAAATAGAGTCATGCACGTATTTACATATTTAGGAGTGAGCCCAAAACAATGAAAAAAATTAATTCATAGTTTTCAATACACTTATTTGCTGGGGGACAAGGAAGAGCATGTGATTGCAATATCTTTGTATCTCTGCATGAACACGGACATTTTTAAGGAAATGTATTAAGTCTAGAGCTTTTGTCTCTATTGACTCTCATGTGTTTTCACACGGGTTTTATATTTTATGACTCCTGCAAAGTACTGTAAAAAAGATGGAGCGATCAGGATGTATGGAATATAATATATGTCTTTCAATGTATCTATGCATTTCTGATCCTTCTCTAGACTAGGCTTATTGTTGAGTTAGAAACATATTTGAACTTGGAGGCAGATGTTGACATGAGAATAATACCAGCTTGTGCACACTCTCTTATTGTCTTCACTTTTCCAATTGCAAGTCTTTCAGGGTTGTTGTAGTCACCTTTCTCTCCGTGCTGCAACAGAAAGAACCATCCAAAGCTGTTTGGGAGGAATGGGTTTATTTGGCTTGCGGACTCAAGGGGAGACTCCATCATGGTAGGGAAAATGATGGCATGAGCAGAGGGGAGGACATCACGTTCACCAGAGCACTGCAAAAAGCAGCAGGAAGTGTGCCAAAACTGGCAAGGGGAAGCTAGTTTATAACACCTGTAAACCCGCCGCCAACAACACAGCTACAATGAGTTTCCATTACCTAAACTGCCATCAGCTGGGGATTGATCATTCAGAACACATTCATTTGTAGGGAACACCTGGATCAAACCATGACTAGGATAGAATTATGGCTTTCTCCTCGTTTTGATTGTTATGCACATCTTTGCATATCTTATCCTTATTATACCCTATTTAACTAAAACAACACATCTGAGTTTTCTTATAGATTTTTCAAAATGCTATAATTTTGAATATTCTACACAAAGGCTCGATTCAATTTTATGGTGTCAAAATATATCAGATCCTTATTCCTGCCAAATCATCTGATTAGTGTTGACAAAACAAATTTAAGGGTACAGTATTCTAACTTTGGTTTATCTGTATGTAACTTTTATAGTAAATAATACAGCAAGGATTTATATATAATGTAATATATAATATTATATATGTATATAATTTATATAATGTTTTACTATTATCCATTTTAATTTCACAGTTTTCTTTTTTAATTTAAAGTATTTTATTTATTAATTTTAAAGCAGAGATAGAGATAGAGAGAGAGAGAGAGAGAGAGGGAGCGAGCAAGAGCACCAGGGCCACCACCTTGTGGGTCTGGCTTATGTGGGTCCTGGGGAATTAAACCGGGGCCTTAGGCACTGGAGGTAAGTGCTTTAACCGCTGAACCATCTCTCCAGCTCCATTAATTTCACAGTTTTCAAATCAACATTCAAACTTATATACTGTTTGTGTACAGCATTTGTAGTGTAGTATATGTGTGGTGTAGATGCACACATGCCTGCAAATGAGTGTGCCCATGTGCTGTGCATGTGATGTGTGCAGGTGTTTGTAGGTGTGCATGCTGAAGTGGTGTGAATCAGAACTCTCCCATAGACTTATGTGTTCTGAATGCTTGCTCCCAAACTGATGAGAACTTGGAAGGTGGAACCTTGTTGGGGAGTTCTGTTGCTGGGGACCAGGGGTTGGACCTTCAGGTTTACTGTCCTAGCTTGCCAGTGCTAGTTTGTCTCACTCTCCTGGAGGCTGCTGTTTCCCACCTGCTGTGGTAGAGGTGGTACAATGTCTTTCTATTCATATCATGCTATACTTTGCCATTATGAAGCTTCCCCTCGAGACTTTAAAGCAAAATAAATCCCTTCCTCCCATTATATACTTCTGGTCAGATGCTTTGTTTCAGCAGCAAGAAAGTAACTGCCACACATAACCTCTGACTATAAGAAGGCTAGAGAAGAATGTTGGCAGTACCCCCTTCCCATGCCATCGCTCACCAGAGTATTCTAAACAGGAATGGTTATATTGAAAAGGAAAATAGATTTGCCATCAGGACATGTTCCTGTTGTGAGCTGAGAAAGGAACAGAGCAGGACCTGCATCATCCAACTGGCCTTTGACACTGTGGTTATAGTGCCCAGCTACACAGCCTGGGCAAAAGACCCAACCAGCACACAGCAGACAAAGGTAAGCTTTCAAATGGTGAAAAGACCAGCAGATTTTGTAGCAGGGACAGAGGGCCAGGAAATCTGTGCCAGGCTTTGTGCAGTGGGATGATGAAAGCCAAACATGGCTTATTTTTATTCAAAATACAAGTTTTGTGGATAGAATCAACTTTTTAATCTTCATTTTTAACTTAAGAATAAGTGAAAATAACAAGTGCATTAACAGAATTTGAAGGCATGTATTGATGTTTTTAAAAGCAAAACACAATGCAATAGAAAACCACTATTCTGTGGTCATGAAAATGTACTTCTGTTATTTGACTGTCCTGCCTCGAATTAATGGACAGGGTCCCCAAATGCTGCTCTTTGAATCTATTATCATATTTCTGCTCAAATCACACTTCTCAGCTATTTCTGATGGCTGAGTGTGGCTGAGATTTGGGCAGACCTGTCCCAGTAGAAAATTATCTTGAGGGCTGGCTTTGTTTACATGAACTTAACATTCTATTATTGACTACACACTCTGAGAGCCTGCCTTAGATTTGCCTTGAAAATCTAGCCAAATCAATTGTTCTGGAGCATTCTGCTTTCAGAGTTGCGATGATTAAGTTTTGTTGTCAAATTGACCTGTTAGGCAAGTTCTGGAAGGAAATTCCAGAGACTCAACACGTCTGGGGAAGGGTTGCAAGACCTGGATCTAAGGCTATATAAAGTGAAAGGAAATTTCTCTCTTCCCCCTGTCAGGTTGCTGGTGTGTGTGTGTGTGGGTGTGTGTGTGTGTGTGTGTGTGTGTGTGTGTGTGTGTGAGAGAGAGAGAGAGAGAGAGAGAGAGAGAGAGAGAGAGAGAGAGAGAGAGAGAGAGAGAGAGAGAGAGAGATCCTGGTGATGGTTTTTCTCTCACTGCTTGGTCTTTCTGCTTCTTCTCATGGTATTTACTGATTCACTGGGGGAATGAGCCCTTTAAATATAACAACCTATCAGGGAAAATGCTGTCAAAGCAGAGAGAACTGCAAAGTGCCAAAGCCTGGGGCAGAAACATATCCAATGAGTTTGAGTAAATGTAAAGTTAGTGTGCTCATCTGAGAAAACTAGGGGAGAGTGTTACATAGTTTTGAGTTAAGGAAGTAAGTTTATTTAAATATTGTAGGTTTGGAAAATTTTGGGACAAATCACTGAGATATAGTGGCCTATATTTAGCAAGTGCCTGTAAATTCTCTGTTAAAATGAGATTTCCCAGGAACAGAGACAAATGCAGAACAAATAGGAGAAACCGTCAATATCTAAGAGGTTAGTGTGGATTGTGACAATTGATAATAGTTTAGGTTTTGAGATGGAGTCCTAGCTTAATGCTTTGTTTTGTTTAGATTTTTGATTTTTCAAGGGAAGGTCTCTCTCTAGCCCAGACTGACTTGAAATTTACTAAGTAGTCTCAGGGTGGCCTTGAACTCATGGTGATCCTCCTACTTTTGCCTCCTGAGTGCTGGAATTAAAAGTGTGGACCACCACACCTGGCTATTTTATGTGACACAAAACTTTTACACATTAGGTATGAGAAAAAAATGAAAAGTGATTTTATAAAAATAAGTTTGTGGACATCCAAAATTTTTGTTTATGAATTTAAGGTGTGATGGGCGAAATAAGGATATAAAAAATGGAATTTTCAGAAATTTAAATTTTGGCTGTGATGTTTGAGACTTGTTTATAGATATGTAAATTAATTAGTCCGCAAATCTTTAAATCATCTTTCACCTAACTGTGTCTGGAGTTTAGGGAAGTATAGTAGGGTGTTTATGTTTGGGGATTATTTCTATCTCTCTGCTTAATAATAAAAGGGGGATAAGTAAGTACCTAGATAACTGTGAGAGAAAGTGAATGTGTGTGGATTTGAGAGAGAGAGAAAGAGAGGAGAGAGAGAGGAAGGAGGAGAAGGGAAAAAGATGAGAGGAGAGAGAGAGGGAGAAGAAGGGAGGGAGAGTAAGGACAGGGAAATCCAGGAGAGCAGGTGAGGGAAGATGACAAGGAGAAATGAGAAGAGAAATGAGAAGAGAGGCATCTCAAGATTGAGACTCTTATTTGTTTGCACAAAAAAAGCTTTCTTTATTGTGAGAGGCAGAAGAGGACACAGAAGGGAATATGAAATCAAGTGTGAATGAGAAGGGAAAGCAGGCAAGTGAGTTTTGTCCAGGAAAACAAGGAAAAAAGTAATGCGTGAATGAGACCAATTGTGAGTGTTTGGGGGGCAAGTGTTCCTCATGAGTCCAAGTGAGGGACACAGAATTGATATTGAGAGGACAAATGCTTTAGAGCATTATCCCTCAAGAACCAGCACCAAAAAAATCATGTGGGCAATAGATTTCAATATTAAAATGAAAAGCTTAAACTGTTTCTTGGGACATAACAAGGTTGATCAGGTTATATTCAAAAAAAAATTTTTATATTTAAGTTTTTTTTATTGTCCATAATTAGTTACATCATTTAGTGAGCCAACAATGAGTTGTTATCCCCAATTCCCCATTGCCCCCCTCCCCATCCCCAATCAGCTAGATATCCTCCTCCGTGGGTCGTCTGGACCAGTCCTTGTGACAGGGGACCATGGATAGCCTAATATTCAGCCTGGTTCTCCTGGCCCAAGTGTGCTGTTACTGAGGGGTGCCATGCCTCTGGATAGTCTCCCCCACCACGGCTCTCACAATCTTTCTGCCCCCTCTTCCGCTCAGTTCCCTGAGTTGTGGTGGGTGAGTATTAAGGGTGCTTATTATTGTGAGCTTAGGGGTTTTTGTGTCGAAAATTGTTTTCTGTCTCACTGGGTTATCCTGGGTTGATTGAATGGCTGTGGCTATGGGCCGCTTGTTCATCCCGTTATTCTCTGTGGTGTTCCATATGGATCCTCCACGATATGACTGTGGTGGCTCCTCTCTTGCCAGGATCTCAGCTATCGGCCTACGTTCAGTTGGTAAGGTTAGATGGGCCACAGCTCTCTCACTGCATCCTGAAAAATACAAACACAATCTCCATCGGAGAGTGAGATCAGTGTAGGTTAACAAATATACACAATTCTGGATTACCTTGATTCTATTTTTAGTAGCCTCCCTGTCAATCGCTCCCATACTGCATCTTGTCTTGGGAGCCCAAGAGTATGGGATCCGGTGCCCATCGCCCTGAATCCCAAGTTCCAGACAAGGGCTCCCCCTCACTAAGTGGAAAATTTGGCTGAACTTGAAAGCTGTTGATTGTCTCCCTGAGGCCTAGGCTCCTCCATTGCACAAGTGCTCCTTTCTTGGTTCACTGTTCTCTCCCAGTAGGAGGTATGGTCAGTTTACTCATAGCTGCAGACTGTTTCATGTCAGTGGCCTCTGTTTACTCCAGCTCTCATTGATCAGCTTCCCCTGGCAGCTTGTGCAGTGCCTTCCAGCACTGCACTAACTGCCATCTGGGGGCTGGTTACCATTCCAGACCTCGAAGGGTCTTTCGATGCTGATCGGTGGCATTCTGTGGTTTCTTCAGCAACAGGGTTTTGCCTGGGGAGGGCATTTAAGAGCTTTGACAGAATTCTGTCTTGTTTTTGGAACCTCATGGGTCACTTTGGTCAACAGCTCAGTGAGGGAAGGAAACAGTGGCTGGGACCAGGGGTTGTCAGACTGATCAATTATTCACAGGTTTAGACCTCTCGCCTACTACTCATGGTCCCTCTTGCCAGTTGACACCCACTACTTGCTCTATAGGTTACAGTATGATCATGAGGGAGAGATGGCTCAATGGTTAAGGCACTTGCCTCCAGTGCCTAAGGCCTCAGGTTCAATTCCCAAGTATCCACATAAGCCAGATACACAAGGTGTTGGCCCTGACGCTCTCTCTCTCTCTCTCTCTCTCTCTCTCTCTCTCTCTCTCTCTATCTCTCTATCTGTTTGAAAATGAATATATATATATATATATATATAATATATATATATATATATATATATATATATATATATATATTCAATTTTGATGGAAGTGATTTTTTAATGTGGCATCATTTTTGTGGTTGGTGATATTTCTTCAATTTTTTTGACAAAAATGTTGATGAACATTTTAAAGAAATCTGTGTAAACAGCAATTGCTCAGCAGATTAAATCAGTTATAGTTGACATTGTTACCTATCCTTGGTTTTCTTGACTTGATTCCATTTTATAGACAGCATGTAGGTCATATGAGGCCTCTCTCCCTACATAATCTCTTACTCCTCTTGACAAAGGAGAGCCAGGAGAAGTCCATATTAGGACAGAAACTGGAAAAGAGAAATAAGTATCAGATCTAGCCACTTGAATGCATTAACTTGAATTTGCAACCTGTTTGCATTCCAATAGACAAAACAAGTTACATGACAAATTTCAGGAACACCGACCTGGGAGAAACATTGGAAATGGGATTTATCCCATCTACTTTGTTTGACAGAGCAAAACCTCTTAGGAAATTTCACTTCACACCATCAGAATAAGAGTGAAGTGTTCATGCAATCATCCAGTAGATGCTTCTCTCTTGATATGGGGCCTGTGCAAGCTGTCTAATCACACCTATGTCAGAGGGTAAAATAGCATTCAAAGTGAACAAACAATTGTAACAAGACATAAGATTGTTTCTTACTTAAAACACACAATACTGAACGAATTGAAGTGTGGTATGAAGAGTTGGAAGAAAGAATGATGCTGATCACCACATACAAAATTATAGAAAAATAATGTTTACTGAAAACAGCTGGAAAAATATTTCAGTACGAATTAAGCTTAAGGATATACAGGAGTTAGAGAAATTTAAATTTAAGAAAACACTTTTAAGTATAATTTATCAAAAATATTCAAAAGTCATACAGTTTGCAAGGAGGAATGGAAGTATGTTTGTACAAAAAAAGGATTAAAATGGGGTCATTATGTTCTAAGAAATAGAATTTTAGTTTGATAAACATTTCCTATTTCCCAGATATATTTAGTTGAACAAAAGAATAAAATTTTACCTAATTAGCTTTACAGGAAATATTTGTTAGATATTCAGTTTTTCTCCTTAGATATTAATTGGTATAATTTTGAGCAAAATCTAAAGATCTTCACTATTCTGTTGAAAGAGTAAAATAAAGAAAACAAGTGGTTTGAAAAAGTCTGCAAAGAATAATGAAAGGCAAGAAAATGTGGCCCTCTTATGAGTTCTATGGGTTTAGTTCAATGTCCTCATTTAAGACACCAGCACATGGTGTTTTCTTCAGAAGAGAAAGGGAGAGTTGTGCAGACCTGTTATACCTGCTGGGCTTCCTAGACTTCCCTGACTTCTATGATGTTGGCCAATGGAAGGATGAATCTAAATTGATCTCCTTTAAAAAGGTCCACGTAGCCTGGTCTGCACGCTAAAGACTTCCTTTCCAAATATGTTATAATGTTGTGATGGTTAGATTTTGTTGTCAACTTGATCTTTTTAATAATCTTGGGTGGGTCTCTGATATTGTTTACAGGAAGGAAGCCTCTCAGTAAGGAAACTCAGGGAAGCTAAAAATAAACATCTCTTCCTGGGAGGGTAGTGCGGGAAGGAAATTCCAGAGACTCAGGAAGCCAACAAGTCTGGGATAGGGTTGCAAGACCTCACCCTAAAGCTACATATAGGGGGAGAAAAATTGTCTCTTCTCCCCTGCCTGTTTGGCTTGTGTGTGTGTGGTTCTGGTGATGAGTTTCTCTCTCCGCTTGGACCTGTGATAGAGGCAAGCCTCTCTCCATAATGGAACTTCCCCTGGATCTGTAGCTGCAATAAATTCTTTCCTAGCATAATTGTGCCTGATTTGTAGATTCATCTCAGTGGCATGTGACTGACACTGACAAATGTTAAGGGATATCTATATGAATCTTTCTGGACAGTTTAAATATCAATGTAGCTTGTACTTTCCATCCTTTAATGTCATTTGGTTTAAAAGGAACAGATTTTTTTTTAACTATGCTATCATAGTATTGATTATTTTTTGTTATTTCAATACTCACATGACTGAGGGGGTTCAATTGGATTCCATTAATTGAGTACAGCTTTGACAGTTTTACTCTCCCTAAAACTTTTCAAAGAGTACATGTATGAACTTTTACTACTAATATTCAAAATTTGGACAACTCAAAGTACATGTGGAAAATTGATGTCATTATCCTGGAATGTAGTCACTTGCTCTTTGATTTCACAATGAATATTTTCTTAAAAAACAATTTATTCATTTTAACTCTCTATCCCCATGTTGTATAGTCTATAATGGTTTCTGGAGAAAAATAAATAAGTTCATAACTTCAAAATGCAAAAATATTAATGTGCACAGATTTTCTCTTCTGTCCTTTTTCTTTCCTTTAAAAAGAAATATAAGAATTTTGACATTAATTAAGTTGTTAAGTTTCTCAGAGGCATTTTTGTCAAAGCTGGTAATAATTTCACAGGTACATAATTATATTAAGCTCTCTCTCAAACTAGGGTCTACAAGGTACTTGTTCATTTTGAAAAAAATAGAAATAAAAAGGTGATAGCTCACATAAGTTTTATATCCTATTGTTGAAAAATTTCTCCTTAATCTTATCCTAGCTAGTGGAAATATCAATCTGTTTAATTTTATTAGTAAAGGATTTTGGGATATACAACATCTACAAAATCTAATAAGAAGGTACCATATAAATTTAAGCTAATTTCTAGTGTTTGATACGAAGTTTTAATTTAAAAAGATGTGAGGAGGGACATATAAAAGAGCTCTAGAGGGTAGAAGAATTAGCTAAAATGTTTTTCACTATGCTATCATTTTGAAGAGCAAAATCTTCAAATATTTAATAGCTAACAGGCCTGAGCTCCCTAGCATTCTTCTTAAAAAACAGAAATGGAACCAACATAAAACACCACAGTTTCCTCTTGGCATTTAAAGGAACAGTGGCACAAAGCATGGCATATAAAGGTCATTTTAAGAGTTTGATGGCCAAGAAATTCTTATGTTCGCTCTTAAATTATTTTTTAAATCTATTTTATGTGAAGTAATGATTTTAAAGAGCATATGATAACTTGGATTTCATTTCAAACTCATCTAAACAGGAAAAAATGGGTAAAGGGAAAGGAATGGGAAGGAAGGCATAGAAGAAAGGGCAGGGGCAGGAAGTAAAGCAAGAGGACGTCAATGGTAAAAACATATTGATTCATATATAGCAACTTCAAATGGATCAGACTCTATAGATCCAGTAGAAGCTGTATTATAGCACTGGGAATCCACTATTAGTGGGATGTTGAGTACCAAACATCTTAATATGAATGTTAGCCCTCAAGGGAGTCAGGCTGGCTAAGGGAGAATGTCTGCAGGAAAACTGAGCTTACAACCTCCTCTCCCCACCTCAGGTCAGCAGGTCTGCCTAAGTCAATGCACTTATAGTAGTCAAGATACCTTGGGAAATTAGAACTCAGTCACACTAGAAAATCATCTTGTGCAGCGCAAGTTGTGGAGGTTCCAAAGCCAATCCATTTATTACATCCTGTTACCAAAACATCCACCATCATGGTTTCATATCCCCACATTTCTTAAGAGACCTAATAATTCTATTGTTTCAAGCTGATATCCACAGTAAACATGAAACCCATCAATTATCTGTAAATTTATTATCTAGCATTGTAACTTAATCTGCATAGTTCTCAAGAATTCCACAGGTTCTCTCTTGCTGGTCTTCTATAGTCTTCTCTCTCCAGAGGTCTTTCCGCATAGACTCATCATCACCAGGTGCTCCTTCAACACCATCTACGATGTCCCACAGGCTCACAAAGCATCCTACACAGCCCTTGCCTTAGACAACCCTGACAGGGATCTGCAAAATCTGTTTCTCTGGAAATCTTGATGTAGGTTTGGTTTCTTTCCTCAAAACATCAACAAAATTAAGAGAGTTTTTTTGTTTGTTTGTTTTGTTTTGTTTTTACTTTCACTGCCATTTACAGACAATTATACCTTTTTTGCTCCTTATGAAATACTCACTTTTTCATTCTTGGTCTCATATCTCATTCACATATGATCCACAGATCTTCTAATATTTCCAAGACTAAAGGAGTTATTATAAAAGGACTTTCCATTGTAAGTAAAATGAGCACTTTCATTGTATGGTGTTGTATGGTCATCTTGGAAGCAACATAAATAGCTTATTACTCTTTAAAACCACTGCCAATAGGTTTAGCTGAAATACACTTATGAATTTTCAGTGCTAGACAGTATAGAGATACAGGTTCATAAGGATGTGTCAAAAAGTGAAGAAACCATTCAAACCATTCAAACCATTGTGCAAGTCTATGACAATTTGAGCATCATAATATGTAATGCTAGTCAAGAATTATTAGTAACTGACTAGAATAACATCAGCATATCATTCTAAAATAAACTAAGATAATATTTAAGCAGAAAATATTCAATATTAATTATCAAAGAGTTTGAAGATACAAAATCAACTTAATAAATGAGCTTTATTGAGTGCAGTAATGAATGGTTTCAAGTCCTATGAGTCTTATAATTGATAGAAATGTGAAAGAAAAAATTTGCATTGTCCACAATTTTCATAATTGATAAATTTCTACTAGCTGCATATCTGACTTGAGATGCTATTCTTGGTATTTTTGAAATCACCTGAGATGTATAAATATTCAGCCATAAGAAAGATTGTCAGATACTGGACATTAGTAGGAAGTCATAAAATGATGTAATTGACAGATTTTTCACCATTAAGATCTTATAAATTTACTAATATGTCATTTCTTGGCCAATTCTTCAGCTGGTGAAATTGAATATAGATATACAGATTTGTAGGACTATCTGTCTTCCACCATGCTTCTGTAAAGAGGAGAACTTTGCTGACATAGGTAACAAGGACCTAGGTGCCTTCACTTATACTGGTTGGTTTCACGAGTTTAATCAAAATTTCCAAATGGGCCCTTGTGTAAATAATGGTTGAGATTCCGGTATTCTGCCCATTTGAATTAAAGAATACATGAGATAAGCATCACATATTCTCCTTCATATGTGTTCCCTAACCAGGCTGTCATGGTTTGATACAGATGTCCCCCACAAACAATTGAATGTGTTCTGATAGATCGATCCTCAGCTGATGGCAGTTTGGGTTTTACAACCTCGATGGAGCTGTGTTGTCAGGAGCGGGCTTATAGGGTTATAAGCCAGCATCCCCTTGCCAGAGTTTGGCACACCTTCCTGCCGCTGTTTGCAGTGCTGTGGCAGAGGTGATGTCCAGCCCTCTGCTCATGCCATTGTTTTCCCTGCCAGAATGGAGTCTCCCCTCGAGTCCGTAAGCCAAATAAACCAATGGGACAAGCCACTTTTGTTTGGGTTCTTTCTACATAGCAACTAGAAAGCTGACTGCAACAGTTTTGGTACCAGGATGTGGGGTCATCTGTTGCTGCTAGAACCCTGATTCTGTGACTTTGGCATTTTGGAAGTGATCTGCAGGAGGAATGTGGACAGATTGGAAAGCTTGTCCTAAGAGGTGCCTTGCAGTGCTGTAAGTACAGCATATTGGATCATTCTGGTCAGAATTTAAAGACCTGAATGTAATGAGAACTATGGACTGTGAGGTTTGGTTTACGAGGGTGAGAAAGAACTTGGTCAGGACTGTGCCAGAAGCAGTTTGCGTGAGAGGCTTACTGTGTTCTGCCTGCCTATGTCCTGGGAACCTGTGCAGGGTTGTGTTACGTAAAGATGGACTGGTGTGAGCAGATGGAGATGGCACAGAAAGAAAGATCTTTGGGTCGAAACTGCTGCCCGTTCACCTGCAATTGTT
>PVHP010012041.1:0-43848 GCA_004024765.1 Zapus hudsonius
AGAGAGTTCATAGAGCTTTTACTATTTAGTTAGATAAACAGCCCAAGAAAAGATAACAGAAAAGCTCCCTTTGTGAAAAAGAGAGGTTCGTGAGAGAAAGGTCTGGAGCCTGCCCCCTACCCCAGCGGGGTAGGGGTACAGGCCTTACCTCACTGAGGCCTGGGTCAGCAGTCCTTCTACTCCATTGCCATGTGGGAAAGGAGGGGCTTACTTCCTCCACGGAAGCTAGTTTTAAGTCCTCCCCAGGTGAGTTAGAGGGACAGCTGATTGGTTCATATCTGACCAATCAGTTTTAGCACCTAGGTTGTAGCTCTAACTAGACACCTCCCATTCAAAGGGAGGGGCTGGAAGGGGAGGAGCGGTCCCTATACACACCTGACTGTCACAGGAGGGAGAGAGAAAATGGGCATGCCAGGGCCTCTTGCCACTGTTGACAAACTCCAGACATGTGCACCACTTTATACATCTGGCTTTATGTGGGTACTAGGGAATCAAACCCAGGCCATCAGGTTTTACAAGCAAGCACCTTTAACTGCTGAGCCATCTCTGCAGCCTGCATTATAAATTTTTGTTTTAAAGGTCTTTCTGTAGTAAAGGCTATAAATAGATGACTTTTTCAGTGAATTCTTCAGCATCTTACGTAGATCATTTGGTCCTTTGAAAAGTTAGGTTCTCCATTTGTTTGTTGTCTATCCCTGTGTTGGTACCAACTTTTTTATATATATTTGGGCCCTCTAGTATTCACTATCTGGTAGAATGAGTCTCCCTTTGAATAGTATTATCTAATCATATGAACTTTAGGATTAGCTGCTTTCAAGAAAATAATGAGATCAGGTACATATAATTTAGAAAACCAAAAATATACATCATGAAGATCTTAAAGTTTTGTTTTGTTTAATTTTTTCCCCACTCTCTTCCCATTCAGGATTCTGGACTCTGCTTATAATCTCTCTAACTGCTGGATTCTCCTGTTGTAGCTTTTCTTGGACAGTGACTTACTTTGATTCTTTTGAACCAGGAATGTTTCCACCTACTCCTCTTTCACCTGCAAGGTTCAAGTAAGTATTTTTGTTTCTTTGTGTCTTTTAAATTCATTTGAACTCCTAAAAATACTAAAATTGCTAGAAGCAAGAGACTTTATTTGAACTATGTCAAGGCTCTAATTTTCAACATAAAAATGACAATAGGTTGATTAAATTGTGGGTTCTTCCACTTACAGGTGATTTGGGAATATTTTAAATTCCCCATTTATATATGTATATGCATATATTTTTAATAATGAAACTCAAGTAATTAGCTAGGAACTGAGCACTTTCCATGGCTATTTGTCTTTTTGGGGCGGAATTTCATTAAAGCATTTTATAAAGACAACAGTTAGAAACAGTTAGAAAGTTCCAGTATTCATGTATAAGTGATGAGGTTCAAAACAACTTTTCTTCATGTTTTAAACTTTATGTAATAATCAGCATGTATCTGTGGTACCCAGTTGATAGATCTGGACCACATTAGGTATTCTTTGTAGTGGAATAATTCTTTGTTTTAAATTTCATTGGCCTGTATTTTCTGAGTTTCAAAGGATTTCAGGAAATTCAGTGATGTGATGCCAGGAGGCTCCAGATTCAAGTTCTGGCTTCTAGATTAGAGCATCAAAGACCTCTAGTTTTCTGTAGGTGGAAGTGGGGAGGGCCGCTTGTGGTAGCACATGTCAGTAGGAAATGGCTGAAGGGGCAGTGGCAGCGGGAGGATCAGGAAATGAGGAGGTTATGTAGAAAACTAGAAAATAGTAAATTCAGTTAATTTATATATCATGACAGTTGTTACATTTGCCATTGTTTATTGCCTGTTCAGTCTACCTTGTGAACAGGTTGTAGTGATACAGACATCTGAGGGACTTTATAAGGTGAAGCTATGATTATGATAGTTATTAATAATTGTTGGTATCACTGGCTTTCGCTACTTCTACATATTTTTCTCCCTCAAAATATATGTTAAGAAATTTTGGCTTCATTTCAAATGAAATGGGAAGGTATATGTCTGTGTTTTAAATGTATTGATAAGTTCTTATTTGTATCTGAAACATAAATTATATACTTGTAAATAATAATTGTGTGTGAGGTAGGTATTTAATCACCTAAATTTCATTTTTAAAAGTTATTTATTTGAGAAAGAGAAGCTGGGGCCACCTGCATCTGGCTTTATGTGGGTGGGTACTGGGGAATTGAACTTGAGCAGGAAGACTTTGCAAGCAAGCAACTTTAACCACTGAACCATCTCTCCAGCCCTAATGACCTAAATTTCTTAATATTAGTACCTAAGAGCAATATCATCCTATAAACTACTTGGGTTGCATTCAGTTAGAAAGTTTATTTGGCTGAGATCAGAAATATATATATATATATATATAGTTCCTTATGTCCTTTTCTTCCCTGAATTCCAACCCTGTTTTCCTTAGGCATATAGTTGATTACGAGTTTTAAGGGTTAAAGAATTTCAGTGTTCTCTTAAAATCTATTAACTAATTGTAATCTGCTATTGTTAAGGTTATTTTAAAAAATCTACAAACTTACATGTTTATGAAATTATAACCAGTATAAAGGGCTTCTATTTTCAAGTGTGTTTGTTCATTTTGTTTGGAATACCCATTCTCTATCTGCCTTTCTCTTTCTCTCAAATAAAATAAATTTAAAAGTTAAAATGAAGCCAGGTGTGGTGACGCGTGCCTTTAATCCCAGCACTCTGAAGGCAGAGGTAGGAGGATTGCCTTGAGTTCAAGGCCACCCTGAGACTACATTAGTGAATTGCAGGTCAGCCTGGGCTAGAGGAAGACCCTACCTCGAAAAACCAAAAAAAAAAAAAAAGTTAAAATGAGCGTCAGATCACATACTTGAAGCTGAAAATATTGCCCTCTAGTGTTCATGAAAATATATTATTGCTTTAGAAATGCTAGAATAAGTATATATCCTCTATTTCACCAGTAGAGTGTGTCCTTGTACTGGGAAGTAGACGCTATAGAAAGTTGAAATACTCGTTTTTTTTTCTAGAAACCAGAAAAAGAAAGCACAAAAGAGGCAAATTTCTACATATTAACATAGAATAAGCTCCAAAACATGGTTAAAAAAAAACTTTAGAAGGCCAGAAACAGATATATTTCCCTAATGTGCCACATTTTTTATAAAAAATTCTTTATAAGTTTTATGTGTATATAAAATATAAGTTAAAACTAAGAATAAGTTGATATGAACATTTTCTTTTGATTATTTAACAGTAATTCTGATTCTTGAAAAATCAAAGAATTAAGAATAATGGATATACCAATAATTGGGGAAATGACTATCAATATTCTGTGTCTTACAAATGATTTTTTATTTTATTTTATTTTTTGTTTTTTTGAGGTAAGGTCTCCCTCTAGCCCAGGCTGACCTGGAATTCACTGTGTAGTCTCAGGGTGGCCTCAAACTCACTTCAATCCTCCTACCTCTCTGCCTCCCGAGTGCACTCAGCTCCAATGATAACTTTAAAATAGAAATTGAGACCAAAGGATATACACTACTTTGTACGACAGTAAAAATCATAAATGTAATTGGCTTGTTCAAATGTTAGGCTTATGTTTTGCAGAATAAAGTGTGACTTTAAAAAAAAAAACATTTTTATTTATTTGGGGAGAGAGAAAGAATTGGGTAGCCAGGGCCTCTAGCCATTGTAAAGGAACCCCAGATACATGTACCATTTTGTGCTTCTGGCTTTGGTGGGTGCTGGAGAATTGAACCTGGGCTGTCAGGCTTTGCAAGGAAGTGCCTTTAGCCACTGAGCCATTTCTCCAGCCACTGATTAATTTTAAGATCAGAATAATGGTGAAGGGTTAGTGATCTTGCCACTGCAAATAAAAGCTAAATCCATGCATCATGTTTTGCATGTCTTTATGTGGGTACTGGGGAATTGAACTCTCCCTAACCCAACCATGTTGTTTTTGTTTGCCATACTAGCTCTCTGATCTATATTATAAAAGTGAATTAATGGAGGAAGTGCACTAAGTGTTCCCTTGCTAGCCAACTCTTACCTTTTAGAAACTATGTAACAGTTTTGCCCCTGTTGCTAAGTCCAGTTGTTCTTAATTCTCCTTAACTGCATCTCACTATTTTTGTCTTTTGTGTTCTCTGTCCCTTTCTACTTTAAACTGCACACATGGACATTGTGCACAAGCATCATTCAGTGGTAAAGTGATCTTTCCATGGACTTGTTATTCCATATGCTAAAAATAAAACTCCACAATCTTGAAAGTCCTACATATGATAGAAACATTACTATGTAGATTAGCAGCAAACTTAATAGAAAAATTATCATGTAAAAGACATTAACTTTATAGGGTTATAGAATAAATAACTCCAAAAATGTTCCATGTTTAGTAAGTAAAGCTAGTTTGTTAATTTTGAATTTGAAATTAATTTGTATAACATAAACATACAAAGTGGCAAGCACCCCTAGCATCTTACTAGTAGATTTCTTTGGTATATTAGCTCAGATTATTGTGAAAGGAGTTCCATAGGGCTGGGAATTGATCATATAGCCTCACTCTGTACTGCCAAGATATATTACCACCCCTAAGGAAGCATTCTATTTCAGTAAAATGTAACTATTATTTGATGCTATAGTTATCCATAGAGACTTATTTCTAAGGAGAAAATAAAAACCTAATGTTTATATTTAAAATTTAAAAGGATGGGCTGACTCATAGAAATGAAATGCTGCTAGAGATTTCAAAATTTCCAGGTGATGTTGATTAAAGGTTATGTAAAATTAAAATTTCTGGGGCTGGACAGATGGCTCAGTATTTAAAGGCCCTTGCTTGCAACTCCTGATGGCCTAGATTCAGTTCCTTGGTACCCACAAAAAGCCATATGTATCTGGAGTTTGTGGTGGCAGGAGGCCCTGGCATACCCATACTCACCCATTCTCTGTACCTTTCAAATAAATAATTTTATAAAAATTAAAAATTTTTAGTGAATTACATATTCAAATCCAAAGCTTAGATTATTGAATTATTTATTAAAACACTGATTTAAAGTAGTTTTCTTTTCTTTTTTTTTCGAGGTAGGGTCTCGCTCTAGCCCAAGCTGACCTGGAATTCTCTATGTAGTCTCAGGGTGGCCCTGAACTCACGGCAATCCTCCTATCTCTGCCTCCCAAGTGCTGGGATTAAAGGTGTGTGACACCACGCCCAGTTTAAAGTAGTTTTCTGTGTCTACTGAAAAATGACATAGAAAAAAGTCTTACAGTCACAATTCACAACCGTGTAGATTTTGGAAACAGTCTCATTTCTTCACAAATTCTTTGGTGAGACTTCAGTTTGACTCTCACAACTGAAGGTGAGCCTATTTGAGATTGAATTAATTATTTATTTGCAAGCAGAGAGAAAGAATGGGTGTCCCAAGGGCCTCTAGCCTCTGCAAACAAACTCCAGAAGCTTGCACCGCCTTGTGCATCTGGCTTTATGTGGGTACTGGGGAATTGAACCCCAGGTCATTCATTAGGCTTTGCAGGCAAGCACCTTAACTGCTGAGGCATCTCTCCAGCCTGAGAATGAGTTGTTTTAGAAGAATTACCTAGCATTCTGGAGATGGAGTGAGGAGCCATGAGTTCATGACTAGCCTGGGTTGCATAATATGTTCCAGGCCATCCTGGGATATATATACAGTGGGACCCTGGCTCAAAAACAAAACAAAAAAGTATTTCTACCTTTTGCAGTTTGAGAACCTTGACTAGCTTTGGTTATAACATGAATATTTGTCAAAAGAAAAAAAATTTTAAGTGTTCCTAGATAGTTCTGTAAGAGTCTAAGCCTTCAAAGTTGTCCCTTAGGTCAGCCATTTTGAATTATGAGAAATACTGCAAAAACATAACTTCACTCACTTTTTTGCATATATGTGTATGTGTATGGGTGTGGTTGCATATATATATCTTTACAAGTGTGTGTTTGCATATATGTATGTAGAGGCCAGAGGTGGTTCTCTGGTGTCTTCCTGGATTGCTTTTAGACATGATTTCTCACTGTACCCAGAGCTAGCCAATTTAGTTAGACTAGTTCTGGGCATCTTGCATGCTAGGCCCTCATGCCCTTGAGCCTCTCCAGTCTTTGACTCACTTTTAGGTCATACTATACGTGCTACAGATGCCTCTTGAATAATTGCATTTATTTCCTAGAACGAGGCTGATTGCAACACATAGCTGGATACTTACTTTATGTAAAGAAATTAGCATCAAGTCACTAAGTTTGCACTTTCTAGATTGGTTATATCTATCGTTTATTGTGAGATTATAGTCATCATAGGAAAACATTAGAGTCGGTGTTACAATTTCTAGAAATATGCTAAGGTAAAGCCTTTTTAAAATATAACTATAGATATGCTGCCTTCATACTATTTGATCATTTTTAGTCTGAATCATTGAGTTCTCATCTTTTTCATTCCCCCAGCCATTTATGGCATTTGATAACTATCTTCCAAAAGCACATACTTTGAATTAAATATTAATGTCTAGGCTCAGGTTGTTTTCTTTTTAATATTAAGTGCTACTTTGAATCTGCAAAATAAATTGCTTTTTATTATAGTGTTTTGCTAATTATTTTAGTCATGTGATACACTCTCACAGATCTTTCTTTCTATGCAAAGCATTCTGGATGTAGGTAGATGCTGAGATCATTGAATTTTCAGGTCACTTCTGCGTGAAACTATTTTAACTTTGCTACAGGCATAGTAAAGAAAAAATATTAAAAGTTTCTGATAAATTTTGGATTTATGATTGGCATTACTGTCTTATAGAATTTTTCTATATAGTCTTAAGAGTTTTGTTTTTAATGTTGTTTCGTTCTCTCTAGTTTCTTGTTCTTCTGAATAAAGTAGAGTGAGCATAGTAGAAAAGTGCTGTAGGTTCATATCTTGAGCAGTGATGTAGCCATGGAGGTCTAGTAGAGTGAATGATTTAATATTTAAATTAGAAGTCTTCTTCTCCAAGCACACAAGATGACTGCTCTTTCACACAGATTTTGGAGAGCTGCCTTCTTGTTGAAGCAGATGCTTTATTGCTATGAACTAACGAAGCAGATGTCAGGTGGCTAATTGCAGTAGGAGAGAAAAGCTGCTGACAAGATAGATCATGGACTTGGCCATGATAGCTCAGTGTCATGAAGTTTCATTATCTTGGGACTGTTTGAAGCCAACCATTTGCAATGAATATATGAGTGAATCTGGATGTGTAGGGTTAAAATACATAAGTGCCTTATAAGACAGTCCATTATTGCTGAGTGATGACATACATGTGTTACAAAGTCTTCTAAGAAACTGTATTAACTGCTCCTTGTTTTCTTGTTTTCATAACAAGATGTAGCTGAGTGTTCTCACTTACTTGCTATTGGCTTGCTCAGGCTGCTGGAATGTGTTCCTTGTAAGTTGTTCAGGAAGCACATGTGTCCACATGCACAGAGCGCCTGAGAGAGAGCTTTAAACAGTTTTATACTTGGAACTCATGTCCACGTCTTGATCATTTTCAGTAGATAACTTTTCTCATACCAGATTATATGTTCTTATTAATTTGTTTTTTTCTTTTTCTCTAGGAAACTGACTGGACATTCTTTTCACATGGGCTATAGCATGGCGATTTTGAATGGCATTGTAGCTGCTCTTACTGTGGCTTGGTGCCTCATGTAAACCCACACTGACTATTGATGGCAAAGTTTGTAATAACAGAAAAGAACATTATCCCCTACTCAGAAGACTAGGAAACCATTTTGTGATTCAAATGCCTGTCATTGTCATCATCGAGGTGGAAAACCTTACGACCATCATTCTAAGAGTCTAATAAGGATTGGGAAGAGTATTAAGTTTCTAGTATTTTCCTATAAGTGTAAGGTGCTTACCTCATCATTTTACTATTGTATGTATAGTTTGATCATTTAAAGAAATAATTTTAATGGAAAACAAACTTTGAAGCTTGACTATAGGACAGTGCCTACCTTTCCATGTATTTCCATTTTTGCTAAGAAATGCTGGTGTCACTGTTTGATATAGAAATATTTCCTATTTATATATTATATTAGGAAAAGAATGCCACTACCCTGACATTTTATAGAAGCTAGCATCACAGTAGTTTTTGATAATCATATATTAATAGAACATACATTTATATTTCTTATAGTGTACTTCAGGAGTTTTTATATATTTTCATAGTACATATTAAACTTATGTTTTTAAAATTTTTGCATTTATATACCTGTAAATTTTATTTCTTTTTTTTGTATTGCAGAGTTCTTTTTTTTTCTTTTTATTGTCCATATGTAAATTTTATTTCTTAGCTGGTCTTTTAAGCAGAAAAGCACATTGACTTAGTTTAAAATTAAGTAATTTTATTTTTTAATAAAATGTCTTTAAAAAGGTAACTTATTTGTTGTTAAAATGTTAAGAAATTTCATGCTGTTACCTATTTCTATTTTCTACAAAAATTTACAATATTTATCTTGATGTATATATGGTTACTTAAGTAGAACTTGTGCTATTTTGTTTTTAGTAAATGAAAACCTGAAAGTTTTGTATGTGGAAATGCTTGAACTAGTTTATTTTTAATCTTAAAAATTTAGTTACCAAAGTAGAAAAGATATTTTGATATTTTTTTATATATTTATATATAATGAAACTGTTATGTATATAATACTATATGTAGCTTATATAGATTTGTAACTTTCCTGTTTAAGTGTTTTATAACTGATTGGGGTTTTTTTCATAGTAATTATGCGCTAACTAGAAACAGTCTTGACAGCTGCCCTAAGTGTTTAGAATGTCACCTCAGTTTTGGAAAGATGAATGATGTACACAGCTGTCTTCCCTGGCTATACAGAAACTTACACTAGGAAACCATTGTGTAATCAAACTGCTTATTCTGGCTAAGTGGGAAGTGAATGTATGTAATGAATTTCCTCTGATGAATATTGTTAGTAAGTAAATGTGTGTTCTAGCCAACTTTACTTTTTCACTTACACTAAAAATGTATCATTTACATTTAGTTAGAAATAGCATGTTACTATAATTTAAATGATGTTAGATGTTAGGTGGGTGTACGGTTGTGTGCAGATATCGATCATTATCAATGGCTTAAGTATGAATACCAGTATGGTTGTTAACAATAAATATTTTTATTCCCCATCTTCTTACCTCCTTTTTTGTACTTCTTGATTCTAGAGGGTTCTTCTACTGCAAAGAAATATACAAGTTACAAAAATCCAGTTTCCTTTCTATCCTGGTGAAGCCCCATTTGAATGACTCTTTCCAGATTCTTTTCATGTAATAACTGAAAAAGTTATTCTAGTGGACTATACATATAGAAGGTATCTACATTTATAACAATACATCAGGATAAATGGCTCACACATGTTTCTCTAGCACACTGTTTCTTCTGAATAAGTACTCTCTTTGGGAAGTTGCTCTCCAGTCTTCAGACCAATACAAAGCATTTGTCGAAAAATCAAAAAAAAAAAAAAAAAAAAGGTGAGATCCTACCTCAGAATCAAAAATAATAAAGCATTTGTAAGCAAAGAAATTGACGTAAGAGTACTTACCTAGCACAAGTTTGTGTGATATGTGTGTGTGTGTTTGTCCCTTCTCTCCACCCTGTCCCCTAAGAACCCTCTTAAGGTAGTACTTCTGTTGTCTCGTTCCTTTTGTCCTCCAGCATCCTCCATGTTGATGGGTTTGGAGCCACGCTGGTCCTGAGCAGGTATCAGTAGCCACTGTGGGGTCATGAATATACCAGTTAGTTTATATTGGGAAAACAGTACCACCAAAGTATACCTATGCTTCCTGTGGCTCTTAACATTCATTCCACCCCAGAGCCTTGAGAGATGTGATAGAAATCTCCTTTAGTGTTGAGCTGTCCACAGCCTCTTATTTCAGTCTTAGTTCTTACCTCTTGCCAGTGATTGCAAGAGAAATGGGACAGCTCAAGAGTTCAAGAGGACAGCAGCCATATCATGCCCAGAACACAATATATGTCTCGTCATGTCTGCTTGGCATCTATTTGCCTCTTGTGTTTGTTTCCTTCTCAATGTTTAAGAATTTTTTGCCTTAATTTCCTTTTGTAAGTTATCTACAGATTTTGTCTCACCTTCTGTGAATTCTTATATTTGGTCCTTTGAACAACATTTTTGGAAGGTTTAGTGATAATATATAATAATATATATTAAGACCATTCATCTGCTTGGTCATTCTATTAATAATGATGTCCTGGCTTTCTGTTTGTTTCTTTCTCAGAGTGTTAGTTTATTTGCTGAATTTTTCCTCAGTGTGTTTGGCTTTCTTCTCCAAATTACTGTTTCATCCACTTTGATAATTTTATAAGTCCTGAATTCATTTCTTACTCTGGTCATCAGGTTGAGTCCCTTATGTGGTCATTTATAGTTTTTTGTGTATGAATGCAGAAACACTATATTAGGACAATAATTCATTTTCTTTCATTTATATTTTTTAAAAGTAGAACTGCAATGTTTTTCTGGCATTTCAGCTCTCATTACTTTTGCTTCCCAGTATTGAGCAGTTAAAATTTGAGAGATGTTGTGGTGGTTTACTGTCTCCTAATTTATGTTTGTTTGGTGTGTTTTTGACATCTTAGTCGAAATGGATTTGTCCTTGATTTTTTCCTTTTTCCTGTTTGTTTTATTTTTAGTCTTTCTGGTGTCTTCACATGGATTCATGTTCCCCACTCCAACTTAAGGTGGAGGTGATTGTAGTAAGAGATACAATGATTTCACAGCAGTCTCAGTATGAGGAGATGCTTGTCTTGTGTAGACACTTTGTCACTGGGAGGTATCTTTCCTGCTGTGCCCACAGGAGACTACCAAGTTTAGCAGTTCAACTCCTGGGCTCTTGTATAGCTCACCCAGGCAGGGCGGCAACCCTGGTGCTTCCTCACTCAGCTGACTCCAGGGTGCCTGTAAAGAATCAGTTCCAGGGTCCCATGATGCACTTCTGTCTCCAGGGTGCTCTGCTCCAGCTCTCAGTCCCTTGTCACATCCCTGGAGCCATCTCAGCTCCTCTTCTCATGTCCCACAGAGGGAGTCCCTTCCTGGCTGTAAGCTCCAGCCCTAGCAGTGTATGGCTGATTGCCAGCTCTGCTGCTGCTGTGTGTGGAGCTCCACTGTTATAATTAACTTCCCTTTATTGTGATAAAGAACCCAACCACAAGTGGCTGATTGGGAGGAATGGATTTATTTTCACTTACAGATTCAAGGGGAGACCATCAAGGCAGGGAAAACGACAGCATGAACAGAAGGTGGACATCACCTCCTGGCCAACATCAGGTGGTCAACAGCAACAGGAGAGTGTGCCAAACACTGGCAAAGGGAAGCTGGCTAGAACACCCATAAGCCCAACAACACAGGTTCCAACAAGGTTCCAATACCCAAACTGCCATCAGCTGGGGATCGAGCATTCAGAACACATTCGTTTGTGGGGAACACCTGGATGAAACCATCACATCCAACTAGGCTGATTTTCTTCAGTTTTTTAAAGATGTTTTTATTGATTATCTATTTGCAAAGGGAGGGAGATAATGAGCACACTGTGGCCTTCTGCCACTACATATGAATTCCAGACACATGCACCACTTTATGTATCTGGCTTTATGTGGGTACTGGGGAATCAAACTCCGACTGTCAGAGTTTGCAAGCATGTGCCTTTAAGCACCAAGCCATCTCCAACCCTTTATTCAACTCATTGGAATAGGGATTATTTTTAAAAGATTTTTTAATTAGTGTATTATCATCATAATGGGTTTGTTACGACATTTTCGTACATGTGTATAATGTACTTTGATCTTATTCACCTTCCACTGCCCTGTATACTACTAAAGCTGATCCCTTGCCTCTTCCCAACTAGCCTCCTCCTTTCACGTCTGTGTGTGTGTGTGTGTGTGTGTGTGTGTGTGTGTGTGTGTGTGTGTGTGTGTGTGTGTGTGTGTGTCATTGAGTGCAGTTAAGGTTCTTACAGGAACATAGATGAGAGGTTATTTACAGGACCATGGACAACTTACCAATGGCTACAACACTGAGAAAAATGTCCCTCATTTCCCCAGCAACCATTACCTGTTTATGGATTGGAGAGAGGGGTGGGGATTGTATCCTCAGGCAGGGTGGAGCCTTGTAAGCCCCTCCCTCCTCCACAAGGGACAGCTCAAGAGTTCAAGAGGACAACAGCCATATCAGGCCCAGAACACAACATAAGTGGTGGTTGTAAAACTTGAAAATTTTCTCAGTAATTACCAACTTAATGAAATTAAGTTTCTGCCTAAAAATATAAACAAAGTCTGGATTGCTCTGGTACTTAATAAAGTCATGAGTGATAGATTGTACACCTTTTAAAAGTGGAAGGGGCAAGTTGTGAAGAGTAATGAAAACTGACTTTGGTACACATATGAGAGCCATGGACACAGTGAACTGCTAGTCTTTAACATTTTTTCTGGCAGTCTTTTCTTTTCATTCCAACAAAAGTCAGTAACAGTTTCCTTGACACCTCTGCTTGATCCTGCCTTTGTTTCCCAGAAATCAATTTGTAGACTTGTTAATGCAGAAGTAGCTGCTAAAATGGTCCCATCCTAGACTCACTCCGCTTGTATTGTTCTTCTCTGTAGAGAACAGTGCAAGACTAGCTTCTTGGTGGCTTTGGGTCAGCTGCAGAATGGATTTGATAAGTACAATCAATACACCAGGGAAGACATGGATTCCTAAGAGCATTTCAAAATTCAAAGGAAAAAATCCTCATTTTCCTAATTTTTTTTTTAGGTATTGGTTTTGCAGCTGCATTTTGTATGTTTGCTTGTTTGTTTTCTTGAGGTAGAGTCGTGCTCTAGCCCAGGCTGACCTGGAATTCACCATGTAGTCTCAGGGTAGCCTCAAACTCACAACAATCCTCCTACCTACTGCCACCCCCAAGTGCTGGGACTAAAGGCGTAGTGTACCACCACACCCCCTGCCCCGCAGCTCCAATGTTAACCTTTAAAAAAATCTACCATGTTACAACCTGTCTGAAATTTATATTTCAAAAAGATAAGGCTTTATATATGTGTGTACTTTAGTCAGATACTGAGAAAGTAATTACTAGTTCTAGGTAAGTTATAATCGGTTATAATTCTCAGTGCTGAGTAAATCTGCTTAAGGTGAAAATCTATATGCTGAATCTGAAAATGTAATGACAGTATAATTTTCCATTTTACATTAAATACAGCTAATCCCTTCAATGTTGAATGTTATAAGGTCCTATTGGTATAAAATACACAGCGCATGACGTTTATTCTACATCAATTTCCATGAAATTGTACTTTCAGATTGAACAAATTTCGACTTGTATTCAGGTTAGGAGAGACAAAGTTAGAGTCATACTTTTAAATATAAGAAGCATTTTTTAAATAATGATAAAGGAGATTGTTTTGAATTGACCTAACCTCAGTAAAGGGTTTTTAAAAGCCTGTCTTGAGAAACGGACATTTTATACTTAATCTCATGACCATGACAAGTGTAAATCTACAAAGAATTAAAAGTTAATCACGGAAGTGTATTTGTAAATAGAGAGACTAGATGGGAAGAAGACAGGGTTCGGTGTAGAGAGAGAAATGTAAGGGGGTTCAATGTGGGTGGTAGTGGAGCTTGTGATCAGGGTATATTGTGTATTTGTATGGAGGTTGTCAATGAGGTTTTTTTTAGATTAAATATAGCTGGGTGTGGTGGCACACACTTTTAATCCCAGCACTCAAGAGGTAGAAGAATCACTGTGAGTTTGAGGCCAGCATGGGATTACAGAGTAAATTGTAGATCATCCAGGGCTAGAGCAAGACCTACCTTGAAAAAAAAACCACAAACAAGAAATATATCTATTTTTTTAAGTGCATTTTATAAATGAAAGTCATTAATGTTATAATCTCAGTACAAATTTCCTTTTATATAAGTGTCTCAGAAATAAAATCAGTGAGTAAAATATGTGCAGACATGGAAAACTAAGTTTTTCATAAAGAAAAACACTTAGAAATGAAATTTAAATAATTCTGATACCTTGTTTCTACCCAAAATAGGCAGATGCAACCCAATTTAACAATGAAATTCTTAAGCAATTGGGGATCTTTTAGGATTTAAACACAAATATTGTGATGTAGATAATATAAAGTATCTATGTATAAGCTACTTCTAAACATACTAGTCACAGTTCTTGAATCATACATAACATACAACATGCTATGTAGTGCTTAATATTAACATGCCATATCAACATTAACATATAACATAATAGTACATTGTATTTTTTTCTCCAATGGTACGAACAGAAAAACAGGGTAATTGCAAAGTAATTATAGCAAAGCTCTTAATACCTTTCTAAATAACATAAGAAAAGGAAAAAGTTGTAGCCTGTGTCTGACATTGATGTGCAGTTAGAGGGTAAGGAGTCCTAAAGTTATAATTTGGCTCAATATCTGAGGGTTTAGTAGAAGTTATTCAATAAGTCATTAGTGAAACTTTCGTTTGGTTTGCCAATATGTGTTAAGAGCTTTGATCTCCTAAGTTCCTCTTCTACAACTAATATGGGGTGGGGGGATTCACTAAAAATTTGGCAATAGCAAAAGGTTATTGAATGTGTGATGACCAAAACTTAATTCTGAAATCAAACATGTAATGAATCTGACGTGTTTCTGGCTGAGCTCTCCTGTGTCCCATTACACAACTTCCCTTCCGCCTGCTTCTGAACCCGTAGCACACACATTTGCATTGCACATGTCAACACCTGCTGAAACAAACACCTCAGCTCAGACAGAAACTCTTGTATGTGATCAATTACAGTGTTTTGGCTGGATATACAAAGTTCTCTGATCTTCTATAAAGAAACATAATGGCTTAATTATGGAAAATAGACTTAATATCTTCCTACCATTATTCATATGTATACATATAAATAAATATATATGCATGGACCATTTGTGCAGCGGGCTTTAATTGAGTACTGGGGAATTGAACCCCAGCCATCAGGCTTCGCAAACAAGTGCCTTTAACCACTGAACCATCTCACCAGCTCCCAAGACATAATTTTTATGTAAAAAATAAGCAAACATAAACAAACACATCTATCTCATTAGTATGAAAATTGACTTTCATCTTCAATAAATGGTAAAAATATAGGCATAAGAAAAAATAAATATTTTATTATTTTTTATTATTTTTATTTACTTCTTTATTTGCTTGGTTTTCCACGGTACAGTCTCTAGCCCAGACTGATCTGGAACTCTGCAGTCCCAGACTGGGCGCAAGATCACAGTGATCCTCCTACCTCTGCCTCCTGAGTGCCGGATAAAGCACTCATAAAGCACACATAAAGCAAATGTGTGCTTCCACACTGGGCCAGAATTATTTTAAAATGAATTTCTTTTATGATTATTTTGTATATCTATTTCATAATGCTACATACTGGGATCATATAAAACTTTCTCAGGGAGAAAGGGTCCATGAATAGAAAAAAATAAGGAGCCCTAATATAAAGTACAAAAACTTATCCATATTCTATTATATTGATATCCTTTTGTTGTATGAATTAATGAACACAAATCAAAAGGGAAATGACATGAACAGAAACACAATGGACTTTTACACAATATTTTAAAAAGTGGTTGTCCAGAGGAGGACCATAGTGGTTATGATGTTAAATTAAATCCAAACTAAGCCTAGTGAAGCAGGAGTATTCCATACTTGAGGTCAGTCTGGGATATATAGCAAGACCTTACCTCAAAAAAATTTAAATTAAAAACTAAGAGGACTGGGGAGATGACTCAGAGGTTAAAGGTGCTTGCTTGTAAAAACTAAGGTACAAAATTATATAAAACTGTAATTGAACTTTTGTAAAATAACTGCACCAACAGAAGTCAAAGGTGATTTGTCAAAATAGAAATTTCTTCTTAGAGTTTGAATTATAGTTGCCATTAACTTCTTCAGTAATTCCTACATTTTCTACCTTTTCCATAAATGTTTACTTTTCTAAATAGAAAAAATTAAAATAAACATAGTAATTACTTATAGTTTCTGTAAGGACTAAATAAAATATTGGATATAAAATTATGCAGCAAATATCCAATGTTTGCTTAGAAACAAGTAAGAGAAGGTGTAGTTTCCATATCAGAGTAGCTTTTATTATTGTTAGAAAACAGTTACAATGGACTGGAGAGATGGTTCACTGGTTAAAAGTGCTTTCTTGCAAAGCCCAATGGCCCATGATTTAATTCCTCAGTATCCATCTACACAAAGTAGTGCATCCTCCTACCTCTGTCTCCTGAGTGCGGAGATTAAAGGTGTGTGCCACCATGTCATTGAATATTGATAGGGATTGCATTAAATGTGTAGATTACTTTATCTTTCTCTTAGTTGGAATATTCTAGATCTGTCACCTTGTCTTCCCGTTTAGATATTCTGTCCTCTCATTGATCCATTCTATTGGTGAGCCATTCTTTCTCTTTTTTCATATTTATTGTCAATAATTAGATACATTGTATGAGCAACTCTTATGATGGTATCCCCATTTCTCTCCACCCTGTCCCCACCCCACTGGGGACTCTCCTAAGTGGGTTTGCTGGACCAGTCCATGGGTTATGGATTATATGAGAGGTAGCCAGTTTTTCCCCCACCATGGTTCTTACAATCTTTCCACCCCCTCTTCCACTCAGAGGGGTTGGAAAGATTGTCTCTATTTAAAAAATATTTTATTTATTTGCAAGCAGAGAGATACAGACAGAAAAATACACAGAGAAGGCATGCACATAGGTATACAAGGGCCTTTGACCACTGCAATCAAACTCCAGATATATGTGCCACTTTGTACATCTGGCTTACTGGGTACTAGGGAATTGATCCCCAGTCATTAGGCTCTGGAGGCAAGCACCTTATCTGCTAAGCCATCTTTTCCGCCCCCAATGGTGAGAATTTCTACAGAACTTTTTATATGACTTGCTGTGTTTTTCATTTCTAGTATTTCTGATTGGTATTTCTTCAGTATTTCTATTGTGCTGGATTTCGAGGTCCCCAAGGGGGGGAAACCTTGTCTCCTGTGCTATCCATAACCCATTGCCACATGGATTGTTCCAGTATGTCCACTGAGGAGGGTACCCAGGGGATTGGTGATTGGGGGGAAGGAAATGGGATTATAAGCACAATATTTACTCAATGCATCTAATTTTGGGCAATAAAGATAAAGAAAAAAAAAGAAAAGTGGAAGTTAATGAGAAAGCTTAGAGAGTAAAGTTAGAATGAGAGCTAGAGAAACCGATGCTTACAAAGTGAAGTTCAGAAGGGGTTGCAAACACGTGGAAAGCCAAATCAACTGGGGTTTAGAAGGTGAGGTTTCAAAGGGGCTGCAAGCACATGGAGCACCCACGTGGCAGAACCCGAGTGACAATCAATGCATAGTAAATTCAGAGACCATGAAACAAGAGTGGGGAGATTGAGATTAAAGAGGAGAACACACTTGACATGAGCTCAAGTGGGGGAAGAAGGAGATAGTCCACATGTCTGATCCAGAGTGGGAATCCACACATGGTAAATTGGAAACCATCTGACAGAGCAGAGAGACTAGAATTCAAAAGACATTAATAGACAGGGTTAGGTCTCCCTTCCCCATGGGCTAGACAGCTGAGTGGGGCTGGGAACCGAGACTCACGTGGGTGAAGCTCAGACCACACCAGAGGAGAGGATCTCAGAAAGAATCAAGTCCAGGAACCAGAGCCAAGCCTCGTACTCAGGATGCCTCCTTTATAGGGTTTAGTTCAGGAAGGCGGAGAAAGATCCTGTTTGTTGTTTCATCTAGAGGATGGGTCATAGAGTCCACCCATATCTGGGTGGGGCTAGGATCAGCAGGGTGCAGCACAGATCAATGTCAGGCAGGAGTTCTAATCCAAGTTAGGAGTGTTAATTTTTGTGTCATGAGAAAATAGGTGTTCAGCATCTCCTGGCCTCCTGGGTCTCTATCCTAGCTGAGACCTGCCTAGCTTTGTCTATTCTGTCTCAGTGCTGGAGGTTGGGGGAGAGGAGTCTGTGCAGATACCTGAAGTTGTTCTAGAGCTGTGCAGCTGGTCCCTGTTGTCTTTTCCATCAGGTTTTTGAGTTTTTCAGGCCATTGTAAGTGGAGAATCTCCTCAACTTAGTACTGCTCAGGGAAAATCTCTTCATCGTAGTTCTGCTTGGGCAGGGCCAGGCAGGTAGCTCTTCCCACCAGACTACCGGAGCTCCAGTTAGATCAGATTCTGGCTGGTTGTGTTGTTGCTAGAAGCTCTGTGTTTCTCCCGCTTCTCTGCTATGGTAAATAATTTCTTATCCACCTTCATTTTGGGATTGTGCAGTTTTTCTGTTTCCCTCGCCAGCTTCTTTGGTATGGCTACTACATCATCTTAACTGGAAGTCATAGTTTTTTTTTTTTTTAAATCTTTGGCTTCTTTATTATTTTTAGATATTTTTTTTTCAAGATAGGGTCTCATTCTTGCCCATACTGACCTGGAATTCACTATGTAGTCTCAGGCTGGCCTCCAACTCATGGTGATCCTCCAACCTCTGTCTCCCAAGTGCTGGGACTAAAGGCATGTGCCACCATGCCTGGCTTTCTTTATTTTGTTTATAAAATACCTATTTATTTTGTGAATGCTATTGGATCTCTCAGAAACAAAGGCTACAATACAAAGCCTTGGGAATGGTCTCTTTGATTCAAGTATTTTATATGTCTGAGGGTCCAGGCCATGCTGTACAAGCTTGGCCTCATAAGTGCTTCATAATACTGTAGCTTATGTCAAATAACTGCTCTTGTTTGGGGGTGGGAGAGGGTAGAGTCAGTATGAATGACTTTCAAAAACAGCTTCAAGGTTCATTGTTTCCCTAGTTGACCACACTTCACACATCATTGTTAGAAGAATTACAGCATGTCCATGCATTGCACTGGGAGGGCACACCTGGAAGCCCACACCTGCATTCTCCCTGACATTGCCCTAGTGCCTCTGTCTGCCCTTGATTTTGAATCTTTTACTGTAGTACACCCTACCAATGGGCATAACTATTTTTGAATCCTGTCAGTCCTGGCAATGACTAGGCTGGAGGGTGGTTTAGAGACCTCAACAGGAAAACTAACTGCAAATTTCTCTCTTTCTGGTGCCTATATGGATATTAAACCACACTTTCCATTCCTTCTCACTTTAAGCCTGATAAGCAGCCAGGCTCACTGGAAAGCTGTGTGGTAGGTATCCAAGCTTATGGCCATCTGCTCCCTACAATGTGTATTTTTTTTTATTTTTTTCATGCCGCTTCTAGCCTGTCACTCTGAAGCTCCACCCACTCCCCTCCCTTTCTTCTATGGTGATGCATAGTTAACCCTGTGAAGACTGTCCATGCATTTCATCTTGCATTATTGTAATGTGGTGCTTTGATGAAGTCTTAGAGTTCTCTGGGGAGCTTCACAATGTCCAATGCCTAGGACATATTCCTAACCAAGTGAATCAGAATCCCTGGGGAAGAGACTAGGCATAACTATGTTTCATGATCAAGTGGGCAGACAAGCTTAGCACTGCTACAGAGGATCATGGCCCCAGGGAAACATAATGCACAGGCTAAATTAAGAAAAACACCCATGTTTGCTTTGGCAGCACATATACTAAGTTGAAATGATACAGAGAAGATTAGCATGGCCCTATGCAAGGATGACACGCAAATGTGTGAAGCATTCCATATTTTTGTGTCAAGGAATCCTTAGCTGGACCTGTGATCCAAGGCAAACTCTTATGGAAACCAAGAATCTGGATTCCAGAGGGAAACCCCGACTAACCAGAGGTCTACAGAAATGCTACAACCATTAGAATTGCCAAATTAACAATGTTTGTCTCATTTAACCTATACTGATCTCCCTCTCTGGTGGAGATTCTGTTTGTATTTTTCAGAAGGCAGCAAGAGCCCTGGACAACCCAATTCCATGAAGAAGACCTGAGATAATGGATGACTCCCCAGCAGGAGATGAATCATTGCTAACTCATCATGTAGGGCACAAATGAAACATTTGAGCAAGTGCAAGGTGAGCAAGAGAGCTACCTCCACAGCACATCAGATAACCTGGGGAAGGGTAATGGAGACAGACACTGAGGATAACCAACACAATCCAAAGCAGAATCCCTGAGACTCTTAAGATCTCAACAGTAAATCAGACTTAAAACTCATGTCTCAGGGAGCTTTGCAGAAGAGAGGGCAGGAAGATTGTAAGAGCCATGGTAGGGGAGAATATCCAGAGACATTGCCCCCCTCAACAACAACACAAAAGAGATAAAACTGGCTACAGCTTGCAAAATTCATAACCCCGTATCCCATGGAATACGTCCCACTGATTAGGGCCCTCAGTGGGCTGGGGACAGGGAAGAGGGTAATGGGGTACCATCACAAGACTTGTTTATACAATGTATCTCATTATTAACAATAAAAGGTAAAAAAAAAACCAGCAGCAGTATATTCCTTTTTCCAAACAAGACCTATTATTGTTCTTCCTTCCTTCCTGAGTTAGATGTAAGAGACACTAATTTTTTCAGTAAGGTACCCCCCTAGCAGTAAAACTCTCAATATTATCCCTTACTATTTTTCATTTCAGTCATATTTTTAACTAAGTCATTCATTAAATGAGTATTTCTTGGAAAGGAGAGATAGATAGCTCAGTGGGTAAGGTGCTTGCCTGCAAAGTCTAATGGCCAGGGTTCAACTCACCAGTCCAGATGCAAAAATTAGCATATGAATCTGGTGTTCATTTCCAATGGCTAAAGGCCCTGGTGTGCCCATTTCCCCTCTCTCTCACCTTTCCTCTGCCCCTCTCTTTTTTCTTTATTATCCATAATTAGATGAACTGAATGAGCGAATAATGTGTTGATTGATGTTCCCAATTCCCCGATTTCGCTCTTCCCTGGTCCCCAATCAGCTGGGTATCCTCCACTGTGGGCAGTCTGGATCAGTCCATGTGGTAGGAGGTTATGGATAGCCTAGGAGTCAACCCAGTTCCACCCCCCTTTGTATGTTGTTACTGAGCAATGTCTCAGACAGAGCCCCGATTTCCAGAACCTACAGAGAACCCCCAAAAATAAATAAAAACTCAAACTGCCCCTTCACAAAATGGGGCACTGATCTCAACAGAGAATTCACAGAGGAGGAAACACAAATGGCCTTTTCTCTCTTAAGAAAGTGCTCAGCATCCTTAAGCATCAGGGAAATGCAAATCAAAACTACAATGATATTCTACTTTACTCCAGTCAGAATGGCAATCATAAAGAAAACCAACAACAATAGTTGCTGTCAAGGATGTGGCAAAAAAGGGAACCCTCATTTACTGCTGATGTGACTGCAAACTTGTTCAACTGCTATGGAAAGCAATGTGGAGACTCCAGAACAAAATGGACATAGAGCTACCAATGGAGCCAGGTATCCCTCTACTAGGCATCTACCTGCAAGATGTCACACCTCAATACAGAGACATTTATACAACTATGTTTATAGCAGCTCAATTCATAATAGCCAAGAATTGGAATCAACCCAGATGCCCATCCATGGAGGAATGGATAGCAAAACTGTGGTACATTTACACGATGGAATTTTACTCAGCTGAAAGGAAAAATGACATTGAAATTTAGGGAAAAGTGGTCTGACTTGGAGCAGATCTCACTAAGTGAACTCTCAAAAGAACAGAGTATCAAATGCCACATATTCTCCCTCATATGTGATTCCTAACCAGGTTAACTGTAAACTCTATGCAAACCAGTTGGGAGAAGTGAGAATTTGTGAAAGAGGGGTAAGGAATGGGGGGGCAAGGGGATGACTTAAACATGAAGCTAAACCAAAACTGGTTCAAAATCATAAAATCCTCATGTACATATTGTAACCTATTGAGTAAGTAGTGGGCATCATCTCACAAGAGGGGTCATGAATAGAAGGGGAGAGAGTCTAAGCCCGTGAAAAAATCTATCAGTCTGGAAACTCCTGGTCCCAGTCACTGGCTCAACCTCACTGAGCTGTTGTCCAAAGTGACCCATGAGGTCCCAAAAACAAGACAGGATTCTGTCAAAGCTCTTGAATACTCACTCCAGGCCTGAGGTAGGATCCTGTTGCTGAAGAAAGCCATCAATCAGCACCGAGAGACCCTGCGAGGTCCAGAATGGTGACCAGCCCCCAGATGGTAGTTAGTGCAGTGCTGGGAGGCACTGCATAAGCTGCCAGGGGAAACTGGTCAATGATAGTTGGAGTAAACAGAGGCCACTTATATAAAACACAGTTCGCAGCCATGAGTAGGCTGAATACACTTCCTACTGGGAAAGAACAGTGAACCAAGAAATGAACACTTGTGCAGTGAAGAAGTCAAAGACTAGGAGAAGCAATCAACAACTTTTAATTTTGCCAAGTAATCCACTCAGTGACAGGGAGCCCTTAACTGGAACTGGGGACTCAGGGTGAAATGAATTGGGAACCAAAATCTTGGGATTCCAAAGAGAAATACACTTAAAAAGTGATTTACAAAGAGGCTACAAACAATAGAATCTAGCCAATTCCTCTGTCCCCTTTGCCTTTCACCTGAATCACTTCAGTTTACTTACAGTTCGGGTTTAACCTGATTATGGGCCACAGATAAGGGAGAATATGTGGCGTTTGTCTCTGTTCTTGTGTTAGTTCACTGAGTATGATCTGTTCCAAGTCCATTAATTTTTCTTTGAATTTCAAGTATCATTTTTCCTAATTGTTGAGTAGAATTCTGTGGTGTATATGTACCACATTTTTGATATCCATTCATCTAGCAATGGGCATTTAGGTTGGTTCCAATTCCTAGCTATTATGAATTAACCTGCTATAAACACCATTTTGCAGATGTCTCTGTGCTGAAATGAGGAGTCCTAAGGATAGATGCCCAGTAGAGGGTTAGCTGGGTCAACTGGTAGCTCTATATCCATTCTGTTCAGAAGCCTCCACACTGCTTTCCATAGTGGTTGTACCAGTTTGCTTTCCACCAGCAGTGAAGGAAGGTTCCTTTCCCCCACATCCTTGCCAACATCTATTGTTGGTAGATTTTTTTAATGATTGCCAGTCTTACTGGAGTGAGGTGGAATCTCATTCTTTTGATTTGCATTTCCCTCATGATTAATGATGTTGAACATTTTCTTAAATGAGAATTGGCCATTTGGATTTCTTCCTCTGAGAATTCCCTGTTGAGATCAGAGGTCCATTTTGTGAGAGGGCTGTTTGATATTTTATTACTTAAATTATTGAGTTCTTTGTAGGTTCTAGATATTAGAACTCTGTGTTATAGCTGGCAAAGATTAACTCCCAACCTGACGGTGGTCTATTGGCTTTGAGTATGGTATGTTTATCTGTACAGAAGCTTTTTAGCTTGATAAGATCCCATTGGTTAAGTCGTTGCTGTACTGCCTGGTTTACTGGAGGTTTGTTCAGTAAGTTTTTCCCTACTCCTATTTCATAGAGTGGTACTCCTATTTTTTCTTCCAGGATTTTCAAAGTTTCAGTTCTTGTGTTGAGTTCTTTAATCCATTTGTAGGTGATTTTGGGGCATGGTGAGAGTACTGGGTCTATTTTCATCTTTTCACAAGTGTTTATCCAATTTGTCCAGCACCATTTGTTGAGGATGCTATCTTTACTCCAGTTGATACTGTTGGGATCTTTATTGAATATTAAGTAGCTATAGTTGTTTGAGCTTAGGGCAGGGTCTTCAATTCTCTTCCATTGGTCTACCTATCTGTTCTTATGCTAGTTCAGTGCTGTTTTTGTTACATTGGCTTTGTAATATATCTCTATATTAGGTAAGGTGATACCTCCCGATGAGCTTCTTTTACTAAGGATAGTTTTGGATATCTGAGACCTTTTACCTTTTCAAATAAGTTTGGAAATTATTTTTTCTATGTCTACAAAGAATGACACTGGTATTTTTATTGGCATGGCATTGAATTTGTATATTGGTTTTGGGAGTATTGACATTTTCATGACATTTATTATGACATTAATTCTACCTATCCAGGAGCATGGAAGATCTTTCCAGCTTTTCATGTCATCTTCAATTTCCTTCTTCAGTGTTTTTATGTTTTCATTATGCAAGTTTTTCAAATCCTTGGTTAGTGTTATTCCTAGGTATTTGATTTTTTTTGAGATTATTGAAAATGGGACTTTTTCACTGATTGCTTTTTCTATGTGCACATCATTTGCATTCAGGAAGTCTACTGATTTTTGTGTGTTAATTTTGTATCCTGCCACTTTGCTAAAGAAGTTAATCACCTTCAGTAGTTTAGTTATACTGGTCTTTGGTTCTGTTACAGGTAAGATCATATCATCTACAAAAAGGGATAGTTTCACTTCTTTCTCTCCAGTTGGTATCCCTTTTATGTCTTTTTCCTGTCTTATTGCATTTGCTAAAACTTCAAGGACTATGTTGAAGAGCAGTGGTGAAAGTGGACACCATTGTCTTGTTCCAAAATCTAGTGGGAACTACTTGAGTCTTTCCCCATTGAGTATTATTTGGGCTTTAGGGGATTTGTATATGGCTTTATTATGTTTAGTTATAGGCCTCCTATTCCAAGTCTCTGAAGTGTTTTGATCATGAAGTGTTGTTGAATTTTGTCAAAGGCTTTCTTGCATCTATTGAAATAACCATGTGGTTTTTGTGGCTGAGTTTATTAATGTGGTGGATTATGTTTATTGACTTCTGTATATTGAACCAACCATGCATTACTGGGATGAAGCTTACCTGATCAAGGTGGATAATACTTTTGATGTGTTGTTGGATTTGGTTTGCAAGGATTTTATTCAGAATTTTTGCATCTAAGTTCATCAGGGATATAGATCTATAGTTTTCTTTTCTGGATTTATCTTTGTCCAGTTTTGGTATTAGAGTGATGCAAGCATCATAGAAGAAGTTTGGAAGAATTCCATGTTCACCAATGTGATTAAAGAGCTTCAGAAGGAGTGGTTTCAGTGTTGTGATGAATGTTTGGTAGAATTCAGCTGAGAATCCATCAGGACCTGGACTTTTCCTTCTGGGGGAGGTTTTTAATTAAGTTTTCAATTTTGGTGGATGTGATAGGTTTATTTAGGAAATTTTAGCTGCTCCTGATTTAGCTTTGGTAGATGATAGCTGTCCAGGAATTCATCCATTTCTTCCAGGTTCTCCAACTTTGTGTAGTATAGGTTTTGTAAGTAAGACCTGATGATTCTTCCAATTTCATTGGTGTCTGTTGTGATCTCTCCATTTTCATTTCTAATTTTGTTGATTAGGGCCCTCTCTTTTTACTGTTTGTTTAGGTTGGCTAAGGGTTTGTCATCTTGCTTATTTTTTCAAAGAACCAGCTCTTTGTTTCATCAGCTTATTTATTTATTTGTTTGTTTCTATTTCATATAAATTCTGTGAAATCCAGAACACACCCTGCCCACACTACTCAGGAGAACTCAACACAAGGACACCCCAACCCCTCTGAGTGGACCTGGAATGGGCAGAGCACAACACAAGAAGAACATACCAGCTGAATGCCACACACCAAACCCACCAAGTCCCAACTGGGATGGCAACAGTGAAATTATGAAATACAGAGTACAGACACAAGCCTACGATGAGATGACACTAAGGCGGGATAAAAATGACCTGCCCTGATCTTAATTATTTCTTTTCATCTTGAGTTCCTAGGTTTGGATTGTTCCAATTTTTCCAGTGCCTTTAGCTGTTTGGTTAGGTTATTAATTTGGGATCTCTCTGTGTTTGTTATGAAGGCATTCAGTGCTATAAATTTTCCCCTAACGACAGCCTTCATTGTGTCCCATAGGTTTTGGCATGTTGTATTTTCATTATCATTTATCTTGAGAAAATATTCAATTTTTAAAAAATTTCTTGAACTACCCATTCATTGTTTAATAATGTATTGTTTAGTCTCCAATAGTTGGTGCATTTTCTATTTTTTCTCCCATTGCTTATTTCCAGCTTCAGTGCATTGTAGTCTGCTATGATGCAGGGTGATATATCAATTTTCTTAAATTTATTGAGACAGGATTTTTGACCAAATATGTGATCTATTTTGGAGAAAGTTCCATGAGCTGCTAAGAAGAATGTATATTCTGTAGAGTTGGGATGGAAAGTTCTATATCTGTTAGGTCTAGTTGGTCTATGGTCTTGTTAAGTTCTACTATTTCCCTAGTGATCTTCTGTCTGGTTGATTTGTCTATAGTTGATAGTGGTATATTAAAGTCTCCAACTATGATGGAATTGGAGTTTATTTTAGCTTTGTTTTCCATTAATTTTTGCTTTATGAAATGTGGTGCACTTGTATTTGGTGCATACATGTTTATGACTGTTATGTCTTCTTGGATCATTTCCTTGATGAGTAAGAAGTGGCCTTCCTTGTCCTTTTTAATTAATTTTAGTTTAAAGTCTATTTTGTCAGATATTATTGTAGCCACTCCTGCTTGTTTTTTTATTTCTATTTACTTTGAATATCATTTTCCATCCTTTCACTCTGAGGAGGTTTTTGTCTTTAGAGGTAAGGTGGGTTTCTTGGAGGCAACAAATGGAATGGTCCATCTTTCTGAGCCATCCTGTTAGCCTGTGTCATTTTATGGGAGAGTTGAGACTGTTAATATTCAATGTTATAACTGTGAGTATTGGTTGTTTGGCTCTTCTGTGCGGAATATTTCATGTAGAATTCTCTGTAGGTTTGGTTTTTTGTCCATGTAGTTGTAGAGTTTAATTTTATCATGGAATATTTTCCTTCTTCCTTCCATTAATAGGGATACTTTTGCAGGGTACATTAGTTTGCGTTGAAAGCCATAGTGACTGAGACTTTGAATCACTCCATTCCAAGCCCTTCTTTCTTTCATGGTTTCCATGGAGAAGTCTGATGTGACTCTGATGGGTTTACCTTTATATGTGATTTGCTGATTTGCCCTCACTGCTTTTAGAATCTTCTCTTTGTTTTCAAAGTTTAGGGTTTTTACTATAATGTGTCTTGGGGAAGTTCTGTGCTGTGTGCTTCCTGTATCTGAATGGGAATCTCTTTTAATAAAGTGGGGAAGTTTTCTTCAATAACTTTGTTGAGGGCTGAAGAAATGGCTTAGCAGTTAAGGCATTTGTCTGCAATGCAGAAGGACCCAAGTTTGATTCCCCAGTGCCCATATAAAGCCAGATGCACAAGAGGGCGTATGTGTCTGAAGTTCATGCTGTGCCCATTCTCTCTCTCTCTCTCTCTCTCTCTCTCTCTCTCTCTCTGTCTCTCTCTAATAAATAAATAAAAATAAAATATATTTTAAAAAATAACTTTGTTGAATATGTTCTCTATGCCTTTTGTCTGACTTTCTTCCACGTCGGGTATCCCCTTGATCTGGAGATTTAGTCCCTTAAGGGTATCCCAAAGTTCTCTCATATTTTTCGCATGCTTTTTTGAACCTATTCAAATTTTCAATTTCCCTATCATTCTCTTCTGTTTTATCTTCCACATCTGAGGATCTGTCTTCTGAATTATTGACTCTAGTGGTGAGGGATTCTAGAGAGGTTTTTATTATTTCCATTTGGTTCTTGTTTTCTGATATAGCTTTTTGAATTGCTTCTATCTTTATGTTCACTTGTGTTTTCATTTAGAGGTTTGCCTTACTTACTGCTTCCTGATATTCATTTTTATATTTGCTTATGTCTTCTCTTGGTTTGGTAAGCTGATTCTTGAGTTCCATGAAGCCATTCTTGGTTAGCTGATTCTTGAGTTTCCACAGAAACCATGAAAGCGAGAAAAGCTTGTTATGGCATACTTCAAAACCTAAATCACTTTGGCTTTTAACCCTAACTATTCTACCCTCTGAAAGTATCCTATATAATAGACAGGGAAAGGAAAATATTTCAAGACAAAAGCCAGCTCTACAATTATATGGACACTACACCAAATCTACAGAGAATTCTCCACAAAATATTCTGCACAGAAGAGCCAAGCAACCAACCCCAAGAGCCATCCAGAAGTTGGATACAATAATCAATAACAAGAGAAGCATTAAATCCTATAATCCCTACACTATGGCAGGGACTGATTCAAGTCTTACAGTTATAACTTTAAATGTTAATGGTCTTAACTCTCACATAAAAAGACACAGGCTAGCAGGATGGATCAGAAAAATGGATCCTTTCCTCTGCTGCCTCCACGAAACCCACCTCACACCTAAAGACAGGAACCTTCTCAGGGTGAGAGGATTGAAGAGGATCTTCCAGGCTAATGGAAACAAAAAACAAGTAGAGGTTGCTACACTAATATCTGACAAAATAGGCTTCAAACCAAAATGAATACAAAAAGACAATCAAGGACACTTCTTTTTCATCAAGGGAATAATCCAAGAGAATATTACTATTAAAACCATATATGCACCAAATACAGGTGTATCACAGTTCATAAAGCAAAAACTAATGAAAAAAAAACAAAAATAAACTCCAAGTCTATCATAGTTGGAGACTTTAATATGCCACTATCATCTTTAGACAGATCATCCAAACAGAAGACCAATATGGAAAGAATAGACCTCAATAACACCTAACAGATATATACAGAACATTTCATCCCAACTCTATAGAATATACATTCTTCTCAGCAGCTCACAGAACATTCTCCAAAATAGATCACATATTAGGACATAAAACATGCTTCAACAAATTCAAGAAGATTGAGGTAGCACCCTGCCACATATCGGACCAGAATGCATTGATGTTGAAAATAAACGAGAGAACAAATAGAAATCTCACCAACTAATGGAGATTGAATAATATGCTATTAAACAATGAATGGGTCATTCAAGAAATCAATTTGGAAATAAAAATTTTTCTTGAACTAAACTATAGTGAAAATACATCATACCAGAACCTATGGGACACAATGAAGGCAATCCTAAGGGGAAAATTTATAGCACTGAATGCTTTCACAACAAAGAAAGATCCCAAATTAATAACTAACCAGCTAAAGGCCTTGGAAACATTAGAACAATCCCACTCTAGGAAGTCAAGATGAAAAGAAATAAGATCAGAGCCGATATCAATGAATTAGAAACAGAGAAAATGATTTAAAAAATTGATGAAACAAAGAGCTGGTTCTTTGAAAAATAAACAAGATTGACAAACCCCTGGCTAATCTAACCAAACAGAAAAAAGAGAAGGCCCAAATCAATAAAATCAGAAATGAAAAAGGAGAGGTCACAATGCATACCACTGAAATTGAAAGAATCATCAGGGCATACTTCCTAAACCTCTATTCCACAAAATTGGAGACTCTGGAAGAAATGGATGAATTCTTAGACACCTACCACCTATCAAAACTAAACTCAGAGTAGATAAATCTCCTAAATAAACTATTACATCAATCAAAATTGATAATTTAATAAAAACTTCCCCAGAAGGAAAAGTCCAGGTCCTGGTGGATTCTCAGCCAAATTCTACCAAAACTATTTCACAGAACTCAAACCACTCTTTCTGAGGCTTTTAGAGTAATCAGAGAACAGGGTATACTTTCAAACTCCTTCTATGAAGCTTTCATCACTCTAATATCCAAACCAGACAAAGATAAATCCAGAAAGGAAAACTATAGACCTATATCCCTGATGAACTTAGATGCAAAAATTCTGAATCAAATCCTTGCAAATGGAATCCAACAACATAATAAAAGTATTATCCACTTTGACCACGTTGGTTTCATCCCAGGAATGCAGGGTTGGTTCAACATGTGGAAATCAATCAACATAGTCCACCACATTAATAAACCTAACCACAAAAAGCACATGGTCATTTCCATCGATGCAGAGAAAGCGTTTGACAAAATCCAATACCACTTTATGACCAAAACCCTTGAAAGATGTGGAATAGAGGGCTTATACCTTATCATAATCAAGGCCATATACAAAACTCCTAAAGCCCCAATAATATTCAATGGAGAACGATTCAATTAGTTTCCACTAAATTCATGAAGAAGACAGGGCTGCCTACTCTCACCACTGCTCTTCAACATAGTCCTAGATGTTCTAGCCAATGCAAGAAGACAGGAGAAAGATATAAAAGGAATACAAATTGGAAAGGAAGAAGTGACACTATCCATTTTCACAGATGACATGATCCTATACATAACAGACCCTTCAGCAAAGTGGCAAGATAAAAAATTAACAAACAAAAATCACTACCCTTCCTGTATACAAATGACATGCATATAGAAAATGCAATCAGCACAACTCTCCCATTTTGAATAGCCACAAATAAAATCAAATACCTTGGAATAACACTAATCAAGGAGGTGAAAGACTTGTATAATGAAAACATAAAAATGCTCAAGAAGGAAATTGAGGATGACATGAAAAGATGGAAAGATCTCCCATGTTCCTGGATAGGTACAATTAATATCATGAAAATGGCAATACTTCCAAAAGCTATATACAGATTCAATGCAATACCAATAGAAATACCAGCTTCATTCTTTGCAGACATAGAAAAAAAAATCTCCAGTTTTATTTGGAATAGAAAAAGTCCTCAGATATCCAAAGCCATCCTTAGTAAAAGAGGCATGTCAGGTGGTATCACCATACCTGACCTAAAGTTATACTACAAAGCCATTGTACCACAAACAGCATGGTACTGGTACAAAAATAGACAGATAGACTAATGGAATAGAATTGAAGCCCTGCCCTAAGCTCAAACAACTATAGTTACTTCATATTTGACAAAGATGCCAACAATGATAACTGGCATAAAGATAGCATTTTCAACAAATGATGTTGGACAAATTGGATAAATACTTGCAAGAAAATGAAACTAGACCTTCACCATGCACAAAATCAACTCCAGATGGATCAAAACCTCAACATAAGAACTGAAACTCTGAAAACCCTGGAAGAAAAAAATGAAATAGCAATAGGGAAAAAACTTTCTGAACAAACCTTTGATAGCCCAGGAAGTGCAGCAATCACTTATCCAATGGAATCTCATCAAAGTAAATAGCATTTGTACAGACAAGACAATAGACCACCATCAAACTGGGAGTTAATCTTTGCCAGCTACAATACAGATAGTGGTCTAATATCTAGAACATACAAAGAACTCAAAAAATTAAATAAAAAATTATCAAACAGCCCTTTCACAAAATGGAGAACTGAACTCAATAGGGAATTCACAGAGGAAGAAATACAAATGCCCAACTCCCATTTGAGAAAATGTTCAATGTCATTAATCATCAGAGAAATGCAAATCAAAACAACAATGAGATTCCACCTCACTCTAGTCTGAATGGCAATCATTAAAAAATCTACTAACAGTAGATGCTGGCTAGGTTGTGGGGATAAAGGGACCCTCATTCACTGCTGGTGGAAATGCAAACTTGTACAACCACTATGGAAAGCAGTGTGGAGACTCCTGAAGAGGATGGATATAGAGCTACCAGCAGACCCAGCTATCCCTCTAATGGGCATCTACCCCCAAGTTTCCTTGCAAAAGTACAAAAACATTTGCTCAACCCTGTTTATAGCAGCTCAATTCATAATAGCGAGGAATTGGAATCAACCCAAATACCCATCACTGGATGAATAGATTTCAAAGTTGTGTACATATACACTATGGAATTCTATGCAGCTGAAGGGGAAAGTGACACAATGAAATTTAAAGAAAAATGGTCAGACTTGGAGCAAACTACTCTTAGTGACAACACAAGAGCAGAGAGCCAAGAGCCTCATATTTCCCCTCATATGTGGTTCCTAACCATGTTAAACCAGAACATTAAGATTTGACAGTGTTTTTATTTTGCGTATTCACTGCACATGGCACTGTGCTACCGAAGGAGATTTTTTTCATACAAGTATGTATTGGACACTGAGGATATCGTCCCTGATGCATAGCCCTCCTGTCCCCATTAGTTCCCTTTGTTCCCCTACAAATTTCCGCTTATTTTCATGCCATATGCATATACATGATTGTATGAATCTATATAAAATCTAGAAATCCCAGAAGAAAGGAAACACAGTATTTGTCTTCCTGAGAGTGGCTTCTCTTAATATGATTATATCCATTTGCATTTATTTTCCTGAAAATGACATAATTTTGTTCTTTATTAAAGGCTGAAAATATTTCCATTGTGTATATAATGCCATACAGTGGCATAATTAGGTCATATGGTAGATCTATTTTTAGTTTTCTGAGCTGCCTCCTACTGGTTTCCATAGTGTCTGGACTAGTTTACATTCCTGTCTGTAAATTTACATTCAGCATTTATTATCAAAGGCATAAATATATGCATTTTAAAGTATCAAGTAATTCTAAATGGCCTGCCCCACCCAGCAAAATGGAACGTTCTATTCATTTGCTCCTGATTCCAGTTGTAAGACAGCCATTCCAGACTTTGTAAAGAGCTGTTTGATATTTCTATAAGCCTCAATATTTCTCTATTGCTCTAAATTGCTTTTTTTTTGTTTTTGTCATTGTTGCTCTTGCTAAGGTGAATGGTGATTCACTCTCTCATACCCATCCCATCTCTTCTTGTTTCTTTACTTCTCTGTATTGTTAGTCTTCTTTTGTCAAACTCAGTGTTCAGAAAGTTTCATTTAAAAATATTTTTATTATTTATGAGCAGGGAGAGTGAGAGCAGAGCAGAGCAGAGCAGAGCAGAGCAGAGCAGAGCAGAGCAGAGCAGAGCAGAGCAGAGAAGAGAAGAGAAGAGAAGAGAAGAGAAGAGAAGAGAAGAGTATGGGCACTCATAGACTTACAGGCTACTTGACACTGCAAATGAACTCCAGATGCATGTACCACTTTGTCCCTTTGCACATGAGGCTTTGCAAGCAAGCCCCTTTAACCACCGAGCAATCTTCCTAGTACCAAAAGTTTCATTTTTATAATTGTGAAAACCCCATTATTGGCTGAGCTACATAGTACACTAGAATTATTTCTTTCCTATACAATGCCTCCCCAGCTTATTTTATTTCTCAATTTGTCCTGTTACAGGAAACTGAGTCATACAGAGCTGGCACTGGATATAGAGTGGAGAATCAGAAAATTTATTTATGTCAACATGGACTCAGGGGAACAAATTCCAAAGCCTGAGCTCTGATAACTCAGATTTTTTTGGGGGGTGGTTTCTAAATATTTTTATTTGTTTGCAAGGAGCATGGGAGAGAGGAAGGGTGTACCAGAGCCTCCTACCACTGCAAGTGCATCAGGCTCTATGTGGGTCCCGAGGAATTGAACCCGGGCTGTCAGGCTTTGTAAGCAAGCACCTTAACTGCTGTACCATCTTTCTAGCCTGCTTAGAGTTCTTATAGATACTATGGCAGGCAGTTTGACATTATCTTGAATTCTTTACACTAATGGTGGGTTACAAGTTTCTAAGATTACACGATTTTGTGGTGAAAACAGAAAATATCAATAAGTCAGTGATAAGCAGGCATAAATGTAGAACAGAAAGCTGTTCATTTGGGGGTGTGTTTGAGTCATGATTTTAATTTTAGAAGACATCTGAATGACTCAGGACAGAGTGCAGTGATACAGTTGAATTGGGTCATGATTACGAGTAGGACTAGGATCATTTACATTCTTTTTATCTTAGAATCTGAGGTGTGGGGACAGGGACTTTAGTTTGAGTAAATTCTCCACCAGAGTCCCAGATTCAACCCCATCTCCTCTCCATAAATCTGGATGAAAAAAGATTCTTTTGTTCACTTTTATATTTTAACTCTTTATAGACAACTTACATGAATATAGACAATATACCATGATCCCAATCCCTCTCACCAGTCTCCCTTTTCCCTCTTTCCACTGAATCCCTTCTTTCCAACTTGTCATTTATTTATTTATTTATTTATTTATTCATTCATTCATTCAAGGTAGGGTCTCACTCTAGCCCAGGCTGATAGCAGTTTCTTTTCTGTTTTGATGTGATCATTTTCCCCTTCCTGTTAAGTAGATCTTGTGTAGGTAGTGTCAGCCACTGTGAGGTTATGAACATCAAGACCACCTGTGTCTGGATGACAGCATTGTAAGCAGTCCTCCTTTTCCTTTGAATCTTACACTCTTTCTGCCAACTCTTCCACAATAGTTTTGAGTCTTGGAGGGTGTCATAGAGATGTGTCATTTAGTGATGAACACTCCACTGCAATTTCTCAGCACTGTGGTGATGTTTGAGTCACTGCAGTGTTCACCAACATCTGAAAAGAGAAGCTTCTCTAACCAAAAATGAGAGTAGCATTAATACATGGGTATAAACATAAATGTTTCAAGGGCACTTTGGTGGTCCTAATATATGCATTTAGCCATAATAATATTAGTTGTTACTCCCCTAGGACTCATGACCTCCATGCCATAGGCTTTTGACTAGGTTTTCAGAATCAAGCATGCATTACCTCATGTGGAGCAGGCCACCAGTCCAATCAGATAGGAGTTTGTTCCCCACATAACAGACATGCCACCATGGTACCAGTTCACACTTAGGCCTGGATGGCCAGACTTTCAGGGTCCACTGTTTACCACTGTTGATGGCTCCTGTCTCCCAAAAGGCTGCACACAGCATAGCTCTTTCCAGCAGCCTGACATCTAGTCAACAGGGAGGAGGTTTTCAGCTCAGCTCCAGCTTGATTTCTCAGTGACCTGCAGCCCAAGCATGTGGAGTCTTCAGTAATAGTGTCTCACTATAGATTTCTGGTGGGCAAGCAAGCTCCTTGGCGATGGTCTATAATATTTTGAGGGCATCTGGGGCCTCCCTGGCCAACAACTCACTGGAGTATCCTACCTCTGGCACTAAAATTTTTTGAATAACAATCTATGGCTTCTGGGTGCACCATTATCCACATTCATAGGATACGTCTGCCTAAACTTGGATGGAAAAGATATTCTATCTGTCCAGAGTCTCCTGTTTGTTCAAGTCTCTGAGCATGCCCTCTAGGCTTGGGCTCTGATTGCCATGGAATTGCTATCTTTGTTTCAGGGATTCACTCTGTGTCAGGTCACCTTTCCCTTCTTCATCTTCCCTGTTTTTGTTTTTTTTTTCCTCTCACTATGACAATGCACACTTTTCAGTAACTTTCCAACAGAGGGTACTTGGAGCAACTCATAGTTTGGAACATTCCTGTCTAAATGTCTTCATTCTACCTTCACATTAATTCATATTGGGACTAAAGATATAGTTCTTGGTTGAAGACAAGTTTTCCCCTCATACCTTTGAAGACCCTAATCCATTATTTTGAGTTCAGGGTTGCTATGGAAATGTCAAAAGCCATTCTGAGAGTGAATCCTTTGCATTTGGTCTGTGCTTCCCACCTAGACACATAAAGGATTTCCTCTTGTTACTCTGATATTTCCTCATGGTGTATCTTAATGTTGACTTCCTCTCCCCACCTATTCTGTTGAACAATGAGAAAATCCTCTCATTTAGAAACTCACATCCTTTAGCTGTAGGAAATTTCCCAAATAATTTCATTATTAATTTAATCTTCTTCCTTCTTTCCATTATTTGGATATTTTTTTTTTGAGGAGGGGTTCAACGTAGTGTTTCACTCTAGCCCAAGCTGACCTGGAATTCACTGTGTAGTCTCAGAGTGGCCTTGTTCTCAAAGCATTCCTCCTACTTCTGCCTCCCAAGTGCTGGGATTAAAGGTGCATACCACCACACCCAGCTTTGGATATTCTTTCTTTTAGATATATTATTATATTATATGTTCATCATCTCTTTACTTTTCCTGCTCTATTTATGGAAGATATTCTCAATGTATCTTCCAAAACTTGATATAGGGTTTTAAACTTTTTTCTACCATATTTAAAAATTTCAAGCTAAAAATTTATCTGGATACTTCTACTCCAAATCGCATTGTGTTCTTATCTTGTGCTGTTTCCTCCTTTTCTCCATGAAATTTACTATAAGAGTTTCTCCTCTTTTTCATTTTCTTCTTAACAGACTTTTTTCTTGCTAGCATATATTTTATTTTAGATCATAATTAAATGACACGTATACACTTTTAAAATCTGAATTGCTTTTGTCCTTTCTTTCAGTTTTTCTTTTATTTTCTTCACACACTTGAATGATGTTAGCTTTCTCTTCATATTGAAGAATTCTAGAATATATGCCCAAGAGAATGAAAAGCATAAGTCCATATAAAGGCTTGTTACAAATGTTCATTATATTATTCACCATGAGCAAGAGAGAAACACCTCATATGTCTGTCAATTGATGGATAAACAAACATTCTGGACAAAACTGCTGAATAAATAAAATATCGTTCCATAAAATAAAATGCTATGGGCTGGAGAGTTGGCTCAGAGGTTAAGGCACTTGCCTCCAGTGCCTAAGGCCCCGGGTTCAATTCCCCAGGTCCCATATATGCCAGACCCACAAGGTGGTGGCCTTGGTGCGCTCTCTCTCTCTCTCTCTCTCTCTCTCTCTCTCTCTCTCTCTCTCCCTCCCTCTCTCATCTCTCTGCTTAATAAAAAATAAATATTTAAAAAAAATAAAATAAAATGTTATTCAGTCATATAAAGTAGGATAGTATTTACATATGAAACAATATATATAACCCTTGAGAGTGATACCTTAAGTAAAAGAAGTCAGCCATAAGAGAACATGGCTTTTATGAACAAAAGTTATATCATTGCACTTACCTAAGGTTGTAGTTAGCTTCTCAATGCTGGCAAAAAGCACCTGACCAAAATGCAGCTTATAGGAGAAAAGGGTTTATTTTGGCTTACAGACTCGAGGGGAAGCTCCATGATTGCAGGGAAAATGATGGCATGAGCAGAGGCTGGACATCATCTCCTGGACAACTGCAGCAGGAGAGTGTGCCAACCACTGGCAAGGGGAAGCTGGCTATAAACCCCCATAAACCCACCCCCAACAACCCACTGCCTCCAGGAGGCTCCAATTCCCAAACTGCCACTAGCTGGGGATCAAGCATTCAGAACACATAAGTTTATTAGGGACAAACCCCCATCCGAATCAAGCCACCACACGTAGAACAGGCAGAATAAGTAAATTCAGAGACAGGAGATGAATAGTTCCCAGAGGGGAAGGAACATGGCTGCCAGTGAGTACAGCTTTCTTTTCAAGGTGAATAAAATCTTCTGGACTCAAATTTTCTGGTGAAAATATGCTAAAATATACCAAAAATCATAGAATTGTTCAGATGCCCATAATATCTCTTTCCCTCCCCCATCTCTATGTATGTATGCACATCCTATTAATTATATGTTTCCTGTACAGTGATATGGCTGGACTTTTTCTTTAGGGAACCCTAACATAAGTATTTGTAAGTCTTCATTTTTAGTCAAATTCTTCAAAGAGCTTCTCTTCTTGCCTAGAGATAGGCTTGCTCGTCAATAGTCCATCAATACTCTAAAGGAGAAAAGAGGGCCAGACATCTCAACAATGTATAAATCTTTAGTTAACCATCCTGACATTGTCCAGTCCAGAATCCACCATCTTTACTTTCCCCAGAGAATAAGATTTCAGTCTCCTGCCCCAGTGAGAGAGGGCAGGGATGTGGTTGTGTGACTGGGGAGAAGCCTTTTTAGAGATCAAGCTCCTTAACTGCTGAGCTGTCTCTCCAGCCCCTGAGAAGCCTTTTTAACCTTTTTCTTTTCTTTTCTTTCTTTTTTTTTTTTCAAGGCAGGTTCTCACTTCAGCCCAGGCTGACCTGGAACTCACCCTGTAACTCCAGGCTAGCCTCGAACTCATGGTGATCCTCCTACCTCAGCTTCCTGAGTGCTGAGATTAAGGGTATGCAACACCATGTCCAGATATTTTTTTGACTTTTTATTGACATCTTCTATAAATATAGACATATGTCAGATCATAATCTCTTCCCACCACCCTGTTTCCCCCTCCCGTATCCTTCCTCCTCTGAATCCCTTCTTCTTTCTAACTATTCTCTCTTCTCTTTTGTCATCACATTTTCACTCTGATAGTAACTACACTTTCACTACACATTCAAGCACTTTGGGGGTTTCCAGTTTTGAGGCATTTTGCAGCTCTGGTATACAAATGGGTTACAATTCAGCGTTCTCCTTGTTGGCTAAAACTCATCTGTCTCAGTGGTTACTACCCATCTGTATGTATCCCAATTTCTTTTCTTTTTCTTTCTTTCTTTCCCCCCCCTTTTTTTTTTGATTTTTGAGGTAGGGTCTTACCCTAGCCTAGGCTGACCTGGACTTCACTATGTAGTCTCAAGGTAGCCTCGAACTCATGGTGATCCTCTTACCTCTGCCTCCTGAGTGTTAGGATTAAGGGTTATGTGCCACCACACCCAGCTGTATACCAGTTTCTATAATTTTGTTGCTATATCTCTCTTTCTAGTCCAGGAAAATATTTTTTTTTCAGGTAGAGTCTCACGTTAGCCTAGGGTGACCTGGAATTCACTATGCAGTCTCAGGGTGGCCTTAAGCTCACAGTGATCCTCCAACCTCTGCCTTCTGAGTGTTGGGATTAAAGGCATGCGCCACCATGCTCGGCTGGAAAATGCATTTTATAAAAACACCAAAGACAACACAAAGCAAACAACCTTTTGCTGTTACTTTAATTGTATTTGGGAGGTAAAAAAAGTAAGTGTATTTGTGTAATCCTTTATCTTTACCTATAACTCATTCATAAAGAGCTATCTTGCATTACTGAAATAATCTCTATTTGATCATGATATTAAATATTGAATGAAATAATATTGAACTTGGTATATTTGTACTTTGTTACTTAGCACAAGTTCACTAAAGTGCTCTTTCTGCTGCCCTTGGCTGGTTTTGTCACATTTCTTTCATAAAATTAAATGTGGGTAACTACCTTTTTGTGATCACTTGTGTTTGCTTAAAGTAGGAATTTTTTTAACTTAAAATATCATGAGAAATTCTTGATTGGTATGAACTTTGAGGTTGTGAGTTCAAAATTGACTCAAGGTTATTAATTTATCTAATGCTCTATGGTTTAATTTTTCTAAAGTCATAAGGTACTGAACTCAATATTATAAAATTTTTTATTGAATATTTATTTTATGATGTTTGGTATACAAAGAATATTCATAAAATCATAATAACTTATCTGTTTTTGCAATCAATTGCATATAATTCAGTGAGGTGGTGCATATCTTTAATCCCAGCACTTGAGAGGCAGAGGTAGGAGTACTACTGTGAGTTTTAGGCTGTCCTGGGATTACAGAGTGAGTTTCTGCTCAGCCCCAGCTAGAGTGAGATTTACCTTAAAAAAGAAAAAAAAATGAGCCATGCTTTGTACATCTTTGTACTTTTTAGACTGGTAAACCGGGTGCTATACAGATACATATAACGTAAATATATATATTTTTTATTTAAAATATTTTATTTACTCATTTTCAAGCAGAGAGATAGATAGATAGATAGAGAGAGAGAGAGAGAGAGAGAGAGAGAGAGAATGCACCAGGGCCACCACCATGTGGGTCTGGCTTACGTGGGTCCTGGGGAATTGAACCCAGGGCCTTAGGCACTGGAGGCAAGTGCCTTAACCGCTGAGCCATCTCTCCAGCCCAATATAACGTAAATATTTTGGCTAATTTTAGCACATGTCACTAACATTGGTGTTATTCCCAATATATCCAATTTATCAAAGATTCTGTTTAGTTATCCTTTAATAACCGATATCTCATTGTACATTAAACTTCTTTTAAAATTGTTCCTCAATTCTCTGTTAGGCCTTTTGACTTTATCGTTTAGTATTAATGACGAGTTTAGGCTACTCACAAGAGTAATGGCTCATTCATTTATTTAATCCATCTCAATAATTGATGCAATTCATTGAACCAATGGTAAATCAATGTTGCTGAAGTAAGCGTGACCATTATTCAAATGTGCGATTTGTTCATTGCAGTGTTGCGATTTCCAGAATGAATTTGGGGAATCTTCTGCATGGCCAGGAACACCTGAACAGGTAAGGTCTGGTCAGAGTCACTGATCTCTTTCACTTACTGAGGATTGCTTATTTGGTGCAATTTTAACAAAAGCTTCTTAGGCAAAGAGTCAATTTGGCAAATTAACTCATAAATATGACCAACCTCTTCTTGGTTCTCAAGTGCATCACCTTTTATCCATCTGCTCATCCATATATTAGTTTATTCAATAAATATTTGGTGCACATATATACAGTCAATCATATCTTGGGCTCTAAAGAAGTCCCTCTTCTCAAGAGTGCCAGCAGTTAGCTCTTCTGGATGTCATTGTTTATGGCTAGTGACACAAAAAATAGGAAAAAATTTGTTGTAGTTATCTTTGCATTGCTGACACAAGGCACTTGAACAAAAGTAGATGATGGTAGGAAAGGTTTTATTTGGGTTGACAGTCTCAAGGGGAAGCTTGATGATGGCAGGGAAAAGGATGGCATGAGTAGAGGCTGCACATCACCTCCTGGCCAATATCAGGTAGATAACAGCAGCAGGAGAGTGTGCCAACTAACACTGGCAAGCTATGATTAACAAACCATTGAGGTCCACCCCCAGCAACACACCTCCTCCACTTGGAAGGCTCCACTTTCCAAATTTCCATCCGCTGGGGATCAAGCCTTCAAGACACATGAGTTTATTGGGGATGCCTGATTCAAACCACTACAAGTTGCATGCCTTCTTTTTTTTTTTTTTTGTCTTCTTATTCTGGCTTATACAGTTTTCATTTCCTTCATTGTCCAGATTAGAAAAGAAATGAGAATAAGTAAGTTTTGATAAAGTTGCAGTAATAATAAATGGCAAAATCAAATATTGTTAATATTTAAAATTTGACTAAAAGACAAACCATCACCAGGTGAAATTAAAATTGATCTCTAAATCTCTTAATTTTCTTGGGCCCAGAAGCATCTAAGGCAGGGCATGCGGGTCCAGAAGGTGCAAACTAGTGAGTGTTACAGGGGTTTATTTCCTTTGGGCCCTTTAACTGCCTGAAGACTAGCATAGCGTACTCCATATTCAGAGCCTAGGAAAACCAGAAGGATGTTTGATTGACAATGTGGCTGTCAAGATTAGATATAAATGTGTCTCCATTCTCCCTGGTTTCCAGGACACAGATTCCTCTTTGCCTTGAGGTAAAGAGAGGCCTTGATGGAGGACTGATAACCAACAGACAAGGCCTTATACCTCTGGTGGCCATTCTCCCTTAATGTTTCAGAAGCAACGCCAGTGTGCCAATGCTCATCATTACAGCATCTCCAAGTATGTGCTAGAGAGAGGTGAACACAGGGAGCAGTCAGTACAGGCATCTAGTGACCTGTACTGGTCACTCATGGCACTGGATGACATGGGGAATGCCTTAGAGAAACAATAATTAAAGCACTTAAAGAGATTTCAAGTAAACTACAACTTAAGCTTCCCACAAGGCTCTTGAGTAAAATCTTTTATAGAAAACTTTTTAAAACAATTTTTTATTTATTTGCAAATGAGAGAGAGAGAGAGAGAGAGAGAGAGAGAGAGAGAGAGAGAGAGAGAGAGAGAGCCAGAGAGAGCCAGAGAGAGACAGAGAGAATTTGCACACCAGGGTCTCCAGCCACTGCAAACTTGACTTTTACTTGGGTATTGGGGAATCGAGCCCAGGTTGTTAGGCTTTGCAGGCAAATGCCTTAACCACTTAGCCATCTATCCAGCCCATTAAGTAACATCTTTAATATGTGATGGGATATGGATAGTGGGCTTGCCTTGCATGCACAAGTCCCTGGGTTCACCTCCCAGCATAGACAAAGAACATCAATATGTAACTTGTAGAAGATGGCTATTTGACATATATAGGAAGGACACACACATTTATATGCTTATTTTTAAAGAATGCATTGAGGGTGGGAGAGATAGCTCAGTGGTTAAAGGTGCTTGCTTGTAAAGTTTGATGGACTAGGTTTGATTCCCCCAGTGCTCATGTAAAGCCAAATGCTCAAAATAGCATATTCATCTGGAGTTTGTATGTGTCTAGGGTGCTCAGGCTGACCTGGAAGTCTGTAGTCTCAAGTTGGGATTCACAGCAATCCTACTGCTGCCTGATTGTTTGTACTCTTTTTTTAAAAAAATATTTTATTTCCAATAAGAGAGAGGGAGGGGGAGAAAGACAGAATGGGCATGATGATGGGGCCTCCAGCTGCTATAAATGAACTCCAGATGCATGTGTCCCTTTGTGCATCTAGCTTTACGTGGGTACTGGGGAATTGAACCCTGGTTGTTAGGCTTTGCAGGCAAGCACCTGAACCACCGAGAAATCTCTCCAACCCACTTTGTACTCTTTTTTGAACTGAGAGTAACATCTTTCCATTTTCTTGCTGATGAATTAAAGAAAATATCTTTTTCTTTAGTGGTGTTGGGGGTCAAATCCAAGGCCTTGTGCATGTTAGGCAAGGGCTCTACCAGTGACCTATATGCACAGCCACAAAGAAAATCATCAATATATATATTCATTTTGATATGTGTATAAAATTCACATTCATACTCAATTTTTTTGAGACATGCCCTCTATCATCACTTAGGAAACAAAATTCATTCTACACCCAATTAGCTGGGATGAGTGACCTGAACATCTATTTGATGCCATGGTAAATCTCCCCACACTAATTAAACATATTCTTTGCTTAGTGAACATGCTAAAGAAGCTTCTCCTCTAATTAGTTTCTGTCTAATCAATCATTTTCAGTCTGTCTTCTCTTCAGAGGAGGCAGGGAAGTACGGGTTACCGGCGTGTCCTTTCTGTGTCTGCACACTGAGGATACAGTCCTCCTGCCTTCACCTCTTAAGGAGCTGGAACTGCAGGAGCATCTGCTTTAGCTGTGCAGTGCATACCGGATATGCATGTTTACCCAGTCTCTCACTCATTCTCTCTCTCTCTATCCATCTCCCTCTCTCTTTCCCATTCCTTGCCACTCTTTTACTAAGAGGACCTATTATAGTTAAATAATCTGGGTCAGTTGTTACCTTATATCATTTTTTTCCTATTCTCCACACGTTCTGTATTGCAGGTAACACTTTTCCTTTTCCTTTGCCCTTTGAAGTTTGTATGTAATTTCAAGATGTGCTCAATAAATACAGAAGTCTTACCTGAAATTTTCCAATTTAAAAATGGTGTAAGAAAATCAAATCTATTACTCACAAATTCTTATTTAGTTACTTTCCCGCTATCATAGTTTCTGAATGTGTCAGCTGCGGCGAGCTCCTTGACCAGCGAGGAAGAACAACTACCACTCGAGGATCCTTCTCAAATCACACTTTAATGGAGAGCCTTTTGATTGAAGGGAGAGCAGGAAGCGAGGGGCCCCGGGCACTAGGAGTCAGCTGCTTATATAGGGATAAAGGACACGGATTGCCCCATGATTGGCTGATACCAATTTGCCACCACCAGATGCCACGGGATTGGCTAGGGACAGTTATATTCTCAAAGCATTGTCTAAGGTGGAGTTGTTTCCCGGCTCCCTGCAGTCAGCTGTGTTTTACTTGTAAAGACACACAATTTGAGCAAATTAAAAATGCAATTAATGTGTCCAGAGATGTCCTATTTAGCTAATAGACTAATAAATGTTTGTCTTTTCCATGACGTACTGTCCCCCTTCTTAGTGATAAGAAAACCAACATGGTCTGGAATTCTATGTAATAACATCTACAAGAGTCTCCTAGGGCTGCCATAACAAAGTACACAAACTAAGTGGAATAAAATAAAAGAAAATTCTTGTCTCACCGATGCCAGCTAGAATTTTGTCACCAAGTGTTAGCAAGATTGGTTCTTTTTATTTTATTTTTCTTATCTGCAAGGAGAGAGAGAGAGAGAGAGAGAGAGAGAGAGAGAGAGAGAGAGAGAGAGA
>PVHP010012042.1:0-43750 GCA_004024765.1 Zapus hudsonius
GGGCCTATGGGAAGACTGGTATGCTGGACATGAGGTCTGTACAACCATAGGGGCTGAATGAGGATTTAAGCAGGCCTTGGTATAATCAGGTACACTTTCGTTTCTTTTTTAAATTTTATTTATTCATTTTCAAGCAGAGATACAGAGAGAAAGAGAGACTGAGAGAGAGTACACCAGGGCCAACACCTTGTGGGTCTGGCTTATGTGGGTACTGGGGAATTGAACCCGGGGCCTTAAGCACTGGAGGCAAGTGCCTTAACCGCTGAGCCATCTCTCCAGCCCTAATCAGGTACACTTTCAAAAGCCAGTGTGGGGTTTAGAAGGCCTGCCTACTTCCCGTACACAACCCAATAAAACCAGGGTGCATTTCCTGGAGAGGGCAGGGGCAGAGTGGTAATTAAATACTTACAGAACTTCTAGTTGGAGGGATGCTAAAATGCCAGGCTACAATTGACCACCTTGTCTTTTATTTATTTAATGTGTTGGGTGTGGTGGAGCACACCTTTAATCCCAGCACTGGGGAGGCAGAGGCAGGAGGATAGCTGTGAGTTTGAGGCCAGCCTGGGACTACAGAGTGAGTTGCAGGCCAGTCTGGGCTAGAGGGAGACCCTACCTGGAAATAAAACAAAAAAAAGGTAGCACAATATTTATTGAACATGTTTGGGTGTGTACTTGTGTGTGCACCACGGTGCTCATGTGAAGGTCAGAGGACAACCTCGGGGTGTCTGTGCTCCTCCATCATTGAGACCTTGAACTTCAGACTCTTCTGGCTCTGCCTCCCGTTGCTGTAGGTGGCACTTTGCACTGGGTTCTCTGAGGGTGTTGGGGAACTGAACCCTGGGACTGTAAGCAACCATGAATCACTGCTGAGCCATCTCCCCACCCCTGTCCTCATCCTGCCTTTATTTTTTTATTTTTATTATTATTTTTTTTGTTTTTCGAGGTAGGCTTTCACTCTAGTCCAGGCTGACCTGGAATTCATTATATAGTCTCAGGGTGGCCTTGAACTCACAGCGATCCTCCTACCTTGGCCTCCCGAGTGCTGGGATTAAAGGTGTGCACCACCACGCCTGGCTTATTGCTTATATCTCTTGTCATTGCTTTTCTTTCTCTCTCTCTCTCTCTCTCAACTTTTTTTTTGTTTGTTTGTTTTTGGTTTTTCGAGGTAGGATCTCGCTCTAGTCCAGGCTGACCTGGAATTCACTATGTAGTCTCAGGGTGGCCTCAGACTCATGATGATCCTCCTACTTCTGCATCCCGAGTGCTGGGATTAAAGGCATGCACCACCACACCCGGCTCCTTCTTCTTCTTCTTCTTTTTTTTTTTGGTGGCCTGCTTTCTTCAATCAGCACCCACCCCTATCTCTTCATAGTCCACAGCTAATAAACTCATCAATAGAGTAATCCATCAATGAAGTTAGCACACTCGTGATCCAATCACCTCCCAATGGCACCACCAGCTGGGGACCAAGCAAGCCTGCAACATAGGAGCCTTTGATACCTTTTTATATGAGAACCATGCCATTCTGCCCCTGGCCCCCACAGGCTCACTGAACAGTGTGACAGTCCAGTTAGTTCATGGCCAGGAGTCCTCCAAATCCCAAGCCGTTCCAGTGCTGCTCAAAATTCCAAGGTCTTGGGCTGGGGAGATTGTTCATTGGTAAAGGGTGGGCCTGGGTTTGATTCCCCAGTACTCACATCAAGCCTGATGCACAAAGTGGCATATGCATCTGGAGTTTGTTTGCAGTGGCAAGCGGCATTGGTGTGCCCATTTCCTCTCTCATGTGTCCCTCCCTCTCTGTGCTTGCAAATAAGTAAGTTAAATATAGTTTTTAAAAGTTCAAAGTCTCTTAAGACTCAAGGTAAATTCTTAGCTGTGAATGCCAACAAAATTGTTTTTTAAAGTCTTTTTTTTGGGGGGGGAGGTTCAAGGTAGGGTCTCACTCTAGCCCAGGCTGACCTGGAATTCACTATGTAGTCTCAAGGTGGCCTTGAACTCATGGCGATCCTCCTACCTCTGCCTCCCGAGTGCTGGGATTAAAGATGTGCACCACTACACCCAGGTTAAAAAGTCATATTTTTAAAGATGCCGTGTACAGGCCATTTCCCCCCAAAAGAACAGAAGCTGAGAATGGTGACTCATGCCTGTAATCCCAGCACTTGGAAGGCTGAATTAGGAAGATGTCCATGAGTTCAAGGTTAGACTGGGGCTACAGAGTGAGTTCCAGGTCAACCTGAGGTAGAGTGAGACCTTACTTAAAAAAAAAAATCCCAGCTGACTGGGGATGGGTTGGGGGGGGCAATGAGGAATTGGGGATAACTCATTGTTGGCCCACTAAACAATGTAACTCATTATGGACAATAAAAAAGAAAAAAGATCTAAAAAAAAATCACAGGGCTGGAGAGATTGCTCAGTGGTTAAGACACTTGCCTGCAAAACCTAATGACCCGAGTTTGATTCCCCATGTAAAGTCAGTTGGCACCCTTTGGGCAGCAGCTGCAGGCATAGGCACACTAGAGGCACGCCCTTTGGTGTGGTTGTGAGACAAAGGTACATGCAAGCAGGGTCTGGGCTGGCTGATAGATGTTGGGGACAGGATCTCTCCGAGTCTAGCTTTGCATGCCCTGTCTTTCCCTTTTCTGTCCATGAGGCCCGGGTGTGTCAGCTTGTCTGTGAGTCGTCCTCTCTGCTCTAGGGTGGCCACTGGGGTCAAGTTCAGCACGCAAAGACTGTAGCTTCCTCCAGGCCTGTCAGGCACCGGTTTCTCAGGGACCTTAGTTAGTCCTGGGGCCCAATGGTTACCAGCTCTTGGCTGTCACTCTTTCTTTCTCCTGCTTTTTGATTCCTCTTGGAGCAAAGACTGGAGGAAAGCCTTTACAATTTTTGTAGAATCTGGGAAGATGGCTCGGGGAGTAAAGTGCTTGCTGAACAGATATAAGGACTTGAGTGTGACCCCAGAACCCATGTAAAACGCTGGGCTTGGTGACACATGTCTGTTATCCAGGTCCTTAGGAGGCAGGGACAGGAGGATCCATAGGTCTCACTGTCCAGCCAGTCTAGGCTACTCAGTGAGCTCCAGGCCTATGAGGGACCCTATCTCAAAGGAGGTGGGTGGTGTGCCCAGGATAACACCCAAGGTTGTCCTCTGGCCTGCAAATACATATAAACGTGCACCCCACCCACCCCACCCCACCCCCACACTAGTTTTGTAGTAAAACCCACAACATAATATGTCTGAACCAGTTTCTAACTGCACAGTTCATCAAGCCCGTTCAGTGTCATGGTCATCCATAGTACACTGTCTTTCTTTCTTTTTTAAAAATATTTTATTTGTTTATTTGCAAGAAGAGAGAGAGAGAGAGAGAGAGAGAGAGAGAGAGAGAGAGAGAGAGAGAGAGAGAGAGAGGAGAAAGAGAAAGAGAGAATGGGCACGACAGGGCCTCTAGCCACTTTGTGCACCTGGCTTATGTGGGTCCTGGGGAATTGAAACTGGGTCCTTAGGCTCCAGACGCATGCTCCTTTACCGCTGAGCCATCTCTTCAGCCCTACGCTGTCTTTCTTTTCTTTTCTTTCTTTTTTGGTTTTTCAAGGTAGGGTCTCGCTCTAGCCCAGGCTGACCTGGAATTCACTATGTAGTCTCAGGCCGGCCTCAAACTCATGGTGATTCTCCTACCTCTGCCTCCCGAGTGCTGGGATTAAAGTCGTACACCACCATGCCCAGCTCCTACACTGTCTTTCTAAGACATCACTCTGGCCCCATTAACACAACTCCTTATCCAACCCGTGAGCTCTGGACACCTTCCACCATATTTCCTGTCTCTATGGCTCTGATGACTCTGGGCAGGTCACAGGAGTGGAATCCCACAGGACATGGCCTTTTTCTCCCAGTTCCTCTTTTTCCATCTTTCCCTTTTTTTTCTTTATAAGCAGTCTTACTATGTGCCCAGGATTCCCCTGTTCCAGCCTCCTGAGGGCTGGGATTAAAGACCTGAGCCACCACAACCTGCTGAGAACCCATTCTTTGAAGAGGGCCTGGGTCTTGAGGCCCTTGGCCTACAGACTGGGGTGTGGGGAGCCACAGAATGGGTGAGGGTAGAGCTGATGTCATCGAGATCCACAGACTCCTGGGCAGAGCTGCTCTGTGAGCCTGGCCCTGTGGGTCACCCTCTGTGAGGGGCACACTCATTCCTCTCACACAGCTCACTGGCTGTCGGCTTTCTGGTGCTTTCCAGATATAGTCCAACCTCAGGGAGCAGGCACAAAGACCAAAAGATCAAACAGGCCGGGTGTGGTGGTGGTGCACACCTTTATTCTCAGCACTCTGGATACAGAAGTAGGAGGATCACTGTGAGTTATAGGCCAGCCTGGGACTACAGAGTAAGTTCCAGATTAGCCTGGGCTAGAGTGAGACTATACCTCAGAAAAACAATCACAACTGGGAGGCAGAGGTAGGAGGATCGCCATGAGCTTGAGGCCACCCTGAGACTACAGAAGCACAACAATCAAAGCCATGTGGGTGACGGTTGGTCAGTATTGCAGTTGGCAAAGTGAATTCCAGGTCAGCCTGGGCTAGAGTGAGACTCTACCTAAAACAAAAAAAGAAACAAACACAAAACAACAACAACAACAAAAACAATCAAATCGTTCTGGGAAAGATGACCAGATAGCCATAGGATTGCTGGCCACTGACCTTCTAGCATGCTAAAGGAGTTCTACCCCCTCAGAGCCTGTCACCTGGCTGTCAGTCAAAGGGGAGAGTCCTCAGGTCCAGTCCCTCTCCAACCCCAGTCAGGAGCCATGTTCAGGTCAAAGTCGACATACCTGGGTTCCCTTGGGACTTGGCTCATCCAGCTGCCTAGCGAGCAGGAAATCAGGCCCGGCAGAAAGACGAGCGTATTGCATGGCTGCATATTGTCTTATCCTTGTCCTTCCCTCTTGTCTCCCCTCATCCTCCTTTCTCACAGTTCCAAAGGCAAACACCAAAAAAATCAAAAGTGCTTCTTGCAAGAGAGAGAAGGCCCCGAGGTCTCCCAGTGTTGGCAGAGCTGGCAAATGCAGAGGTGAGGTTTTCTACTTGGGCCCTGGAGTCTGTGATCTTGGCAGGTGAGGGCTGTACAAGTCTCTAGATTCTTCAGGAATGGGCTGGAGAGATGGCTCAGCAGTTAAGGTGTTGTCCTGCAAAGCAGAAAGACCCGAGTTTGATTCCCCAGAACCCATGCAAAGCCAGATGCACAAGGTAGCATATGTGTCTGGAGTTCATTTGCAGTGGCAGGAGGAATACTGGCTGCCAGGAGCCACCTGAGCTGCCACATGAATGGGGCCCCAGGGTCCCTGGGATCTGAGGAGCTGAGCCATCATGGAACTGCCTGTCATTCCCACTGATCAGGGCTGTGTCCCTGCAGTGAAGTAAAAGTCCCCAAATCCCCAAATGCTTTGGCTATCCTTTGAGGCCCCACAGACTGGAAGGACACAGAGCTATCTGGCCACTCAGCCCGCTGCTCTGCGAGCATCAGCATGCTGAGAAAGTGGCAGCCCTACCCTGTCTGCCCACCTCTAAGAGCATCATTTAATCAGCTCTTGATGTTTGCACCTTCTGCAACAGAGAGCCTGGTAGTGTGACTGGTTTCCTTGGTTTGGGATTGAGAATAACATGGGAAAGTATACTTCATGCAATTCTTGGTGGTGGGATGGGCCTTGGCATATCTCCCCTCTCCTGCAGCTTGGGGGCAGGCTAAGGGACTTTATAAGTGCCCATCTCTGAGCTCTAAGTGATGGTCAAGTTTATTACCTGTCCTCGGGGGTTCTAAGTGGCCCTGTGGGTGGTCGGGTGGGTCCAGTGGACTTCAAACTCAAATATGTCCTCCTGCACTTGGAGCCTACAAACACTCATCCTTCCATCCAGGGGCCTGTCTTTGGAGCTTGTGGGGGTGAACCCAAGGGAGTCCCTGACCTCCAGCTGGATCCTTTGACCCCAAAGAAGGACTGAATTATGTGTGTGGGGAAACCTTGGGAGGGAAGCCGATAGTGTCCTCCCTTTGTTTCCTTTTAGAAAGTTTGAGAGGCCCAGCTATATGTGCCTTGCCTGCTCACTTCATTCTCACAAGTGTGCTGGGAGCCAGGCAGGCTCTTGTTTTCTAGCTGTGGAAACTGAGGCTCAGGGAGGGTCGGCAGCCTGCCTGTGGCCATGACCTTTCCAGTTCCAGGTCTGGGTTTCTTATCTGAGAGCCACATGTGTTCTGGGAGCCTGTCTCAGCCCTTGTCAAAGCTCTCCTTCAGCTTAGGCTCAGGAACATCATCAAATCAGCTTGGCAGGACCCTTACTGTAAGCATAAGAAATACCTGGGGTTGGGGCTGGAGAGATTGTTCAGTGGTTAAGGGTGCTTACTTGCAAAGCCTGATGGTCCGGGGTTAGATTCTCCAGTACTCACGAAAAGTCAGATGCACAAAGTGGCATATAGATCTGGAGTTTGCAGTGGCTGGAGGCCCTGGCGCACCCATGCTTGCTTTCTCACCATCTACTTCTTGCTCTCTCTCAAATAATATATATATATATATATATATATATGCACACACATATATAAATACATATACATACACATACATACAGCATACAGGTCCTGAGCTGCCACTGTGAGCCTATATACCTCAGTTTCTTCCACTTCAGGAGGTCAGTGTCCTGGACCCTGTGGAAGCTGTGGGATGGGCAGTGGCTCTGTCTAGTATCATCAGACTTCCCCCTCTGCTGCTTCTGTACAACGAATAAGTGTCTCTCTTGTCTGTGGCATGTCTGGAGGAGCCAGGGAAGCTTAGCAGGGCCTCATGGCATTGAGCAGACAAGCCCATTTGGCTGGCCAGAGGAGACATGGGACAAGAAGAAAAACTCTCACCGGGACCCAAGACACTGCAGGGATCCAAGAAAGTTCTAGAAATCCTCCTGAAAATGTAAAATAGAACCATCTTCTTCGTCATCATCTCCCCCACCTGCCCAGCTTTTTAAAAATTTTTGTTTTGTTTTAATGGCTTGCTTGAAAAATGACCCAGTGTCTGCCTGACACAGGGTCAGAGGGCGTGCCACTGGCTGCATTCATCATCTGAGTCACCGTGTCACCCTCATGATGGTGACCATTAGTTTCTGTCAGTGATGAAGCCACAGCTGGGCTAAGGAGAGATGAGTTTGGGTTCAGAGGTCAGAGCTGCAAGACGTGGGAATTGGATGAATTAGAATTTTGCTGTAGTTAACAAAAACTTAAATCACAATAGTTATAAAATATTCATCTATCCGGGCCAAAGGAAAATGAAGCCCCATATTTAATTTCCGATTATACCACCTCATTTTGCATTTTTTATCATAGATTAGGTCAGCCCCAAGCTTTGACAGGACACTTGGGAACTCCATGCATTTCCACAGATTAAAAATCCTCTCGTAAAAAAATTAATTGCCATTAAACTGCTTGGCAGAAGAAAAAAAAATGCACCCATCAGGACCCATTTATCGACTGGGACCCCTGTGTTGGGTTAATGGCTGGGCTGCTGCGGAGGGGGGGTGCCCCTCCTTACATGGGGTCTCTGTCCTGACATCCGGCAGAGGGAGAATGACAATGCGTGCAGTTAAATGACTGTTGGGGATGCCTGACCTGGCTGAACCCTACTCCCAATCCTCACTGAAACCTGGATACAGCCAGCCAGGAAAAGTGACCTCTGCATGGCCCTTGGCCTTCACCCTGAGCCTGAGGAATCTAGCCTGTATTCCTGTGCATTTATGAAGCTGGTGGCCATCCTTGGCCCTGTATGGCTGTTAGACATGCTCCCCCATATAGATGGGGAAGCCAGACACAGAGAAGTTAAATAATTTGCTCTAGACCCACAACTGGTGAGTGGCAGCTGGATTCAAGTCCAGATGTGGGACTGTGAGACCCCACTGTTGACCATCCCACAGCGGGGTGAGCGTGCCCTGTGTGCATGCTTGTTTCCCTGAGACGGTTTCTCACCAAACCTGGAGCTTTCAGATAGACTGGCTGACCAGTGAGAACAGTGACCCCACTCTCTATTACCCCCCCCCCCCAGTGAGAAGGTTACAAGCATGTAGGCCATAACTGGCTGTTTATGCGAGTGCTAGGGATTGAACTCAGGTCCTCATCTTGCAAGCAAGCATCTTACCTGCTGAGCCATCTCCCCAGCCCCCACAGCAAGGTTTTCTTTCAACTTTTCCTGTTCATAATGTCTTTTCACCCAAGAAATTTTTACTCAACCAGGGCACACAGGTGTCTAAAATAAGTTTACAAGTCTAACGTTTACTGATAATAAATCAAAAGAAATTTATTTAAAAACCCTCTTTGGTATACATCAATTTTGCTATCAATTAATGACAAAGGCAAATTTTCATACTAAGGAGATGGATATGCGTGTTTGTTTTTACATAAAGAACTAAATCTTGGGCTGGACAGATTGCTCAGCAGTTACAGGCACTTGCTTACAAGGCCTGAATAGCTTGGGTTTGATTCTCTAGTGTCCACATCAGCCAGATGCATAGAGTGGCCCATGTGTCTGGAGTTTGTTTGCAGTGGCAGGAGGCCCTGGTGTGCCCATTTCTCTCTCTCTGTCTCTGTCTGCAAATAATAAAAACAAAACAGAAAAAAAGAACTAAATCTTGGCTGAGTGTTTGATACTGCAGGTGTAGAGCATTGTCAACATTTTTCAGAGTTGATCAATACTTTGAGGGTTTTTTTTTAAACATTGTATTTATTTGAACATGTAGGGGCGAGGCATGCCAGGGTCTCTTGCCTCTGCAAACCAGCACTAGATGCTTGTACCACTCTTTACACCGGCTTACATGGGAATTGAACCCATTTGCAAGCAGATGCCTTTAACTGCTGAGGCATCTTCCCAGCTCCTTGAGGTTTTTTTTTTTTTTTTTTTTGCATGTGTGTGTATGCTTGTGTGTATGTGTGTGGTTCTTATATAGAGTTGAAAAAAGAAAAAGAAAAGACACAAAGAACAATCTTAGGTAGTATCTATGCCATCCACCTGTTTTTGAGGCAGGATATCTCGGCTTGGAGCTCACCAATTAGGATAGACTAGTGAGCCAGCAAACTCCAGGAATCTGCCCGTCCCTACCTCCCCAGTGCTAGGATTGCACGGGCATGTCGCCACACCCAGCATTTATGCAGGTACTGGGAATTGAATTCAGGTTCTGCTTGTGAGGTAAGCACTTTGCTGACTGAGCTATCCTCCCAGCAGTGACCTTGATTTTATAACTGTTAATGCTGAGAATATCACTCCTCATTAAGATGTAGTACAATGTAGCAGGAAGGTGTTTAGGGTCATTTCAGAAATTGTTGAAAATTTTCTCCGAAGCCAAAATGTATTTAATGATTTAAAAAAAAAAACCCTCAGCCAGGCGTGGTGGTGCACGCCTTTAATCCCAGCACTCGGAAGGCAGAGGTAGGAGGATCGCCTTGAGTTCAAGGCCACCCTGAGACCATATAGTGAATTGTAGGTCAGACTGGACTAGAGTGAGACCCTACCTCGAAAAACAAAACAAAACAACAACAACAAAAAAAAAAACACCCCTCAAGTTAGCACTGTTTCAAATCACACATTCTAAAATAGCACACTCTAAAAAAATACTAATTTGCTACCTTTCATGCTGAAGAACCATGGTATGAAAATATTAAAAGTCTTTGTTTTCTGTAATTAAAACATGTTTCTAGGGCTGGAGAGATGGCTCAGCTGAAGAGTTGGCTTCCCCATCTGTAAATGTACTCATGTAGAGCCAGATGCTCAGGGTGGCACATGCATCTGGAGTCCATTTGCAGTGACTAGAGGCCCTGTCGTGTCTGTTCTATCTCTCTTCTCTCTCTGCTTGCAAATAAATAAAAACTATTTTTAAAGACCCTATCTTGAAAAACCAAACAACAACAATAAAAACCATATTTCTATAAGAGCAGAGGGTGCTCAGTAAAACACTTAGCTGAGCTGGCATGAACCCTGGGTTCAATTCTCAGCACCCTTCTTAAGGGTCAGACTGTATTCTGTCAACATGTTATTAATATTTAAACAACAGTACTAGTCTTGACACTAACCTGTAAGTACAAAGATTAAGAATATTAACATTTCTTTATAAGAGTTTTTTTTTTTAAATATTTTATTTATTTATTTGAGAGAGAGAAAGAGGAGAGAGGGAGAGGCGGGCACAGAGAGAGAATGGGCACACCAGGGCCTCCAGACAGCCTCTTGTGCATCTGGCTTTATATGGGCATTGGGGAATTGAACTCTGGTCCTTCTGCATTGCAGGAAAACGCCTTAACCGCTAAGCCATCTCTTCAGCCCTATAAGAGTTTTATTATATTTTTATAATTTTATTATTTGCAAGCAGAGAGAGGGAGAGAGAGAGCGAGAGAGCGAGTGAGCGTGCATATCAGGGCCTCCAGCCACTGCAAACAAATTCCAGATGCATGTGCCACTTTGTACTTCTGGCTTTATATGGGTAGTGGGGAATTGAACCTGGGTCATTAGGCTTTGTAGGCAAGCGCCTTAACCACTGAGCCATATCTCCAGCTCAGTTTTGCTATTCTTTAGTTACAGAAATGGTCTGTTGTTGTATTGGAATATAAGATAATGTTAACTCCATTGAACATGTTGGAAGTACTACAAAAGGCAGCTTGTGTCTTAATTTATGCATTTTTGAGAGTTTTGAAGGAAATTTATTCCTTGATGAAAAGAGCTGTCGTGAGAGTTGGAAACTCTGCATCTATGTGTGTGTATATATTTTTAGCAGTAAAGTATGAGCTGAGAATACACTGAAAATGAAAAAGAGCAGAGGGGCTAGGAAGACGGCTCAGTCAGTAAAGCACTTGCTATGCAAGCACAGGACCTGAGTTTAGATCCTCACGTAACACGCCAGTGCGGCGGTGTGTGGGTAGAAACAAGAGGATCTCTGGGGCCTGCTGGCTGGCTAGTCTAGCCTAATCAGTAAGCTCTGGGCTCAGTGAGATACAGTATCTCAAAAATAAAGAGACAGAAAAAAACGGGGTGTGGTGGTGCATGCCTTTAGTCCCAGCACTTGGGAGGCAAAGGTAGGATGATTGCTGTGAGTTCAAGGCCACCCTGAGACTACATAGTGAATTCCAGGTCAGCTTGGGCTAGAGCAAGACCCTACCTCAAAAAACCAAATAAATAAATAAATTTTAAAAAATACATGAAGTGAAAGAGTAATAGAGGAAGATACCCAATATCAACCTCTGGCCTACATTATGCATACACCCACCTGTGCAGTGTACCTCACACATATACATACCACATACATGCAAAAAAGAGCAATTCATCATATACAATAGTCAACTCTGAGCCCAGGTGTTTCAGGCAGGGTGTGACTGCATGTGCAGTGTAGAGTGTGCATGTGATGTGTATGACGTCATGTGCAGTGTAGCATGGGCATGTGATGTGTTCAGAACTAAGGCTGCAGTGAAATCGTGTGACAGACGGAAGAATCCAGAAGTGTCTTGGATTCATGAGATATTTGATTTTGAATTAATTTTTAGTTATGTGTTCAGAAACCTTTCAGCATTGCCAAAATTTTCATAGCCCTTATATTTAGTTAGGGGGGGCCCATGCAAGGTTATAAACTACAGTTTAAGAAGCTGGATCTTAGAATGTGGCCTTTTAACCTCTCTTTTAGCCTAGAGAGGGCATGGCTTGGTGTGGCCCATCCTCTGCCCTGAAAAACTAATTTCAGGCCTGGCGAGGTCACTCAAGACTCATTTATATCTAGGCTTTCCTTTGGCCTGGATGGATGAATATTTACCAACTATTATGACTTAAAGTCCCAAGTGCTGGGATTAAAGGTATGCGCTACCATGCCCGGCTATGACTTAAATTTTTCAACTACAGCAAATTTCTAATCCATCCAATTCTCAACTGTGAGGGCAGTTGTGGGAAGGATGCTGAGGAGGACCTGACTTAGGGGGCATGCCCCCCAGAGTCATGCTCTAGATGGTCCTAGCCACTAAGTACTGCCACTGGGGGACAGGGCAAGTCCTGGTTGAGACCACACAGCGGTGAGATTGCAGTCTTACTGGTACTGCCCTGAGCAGGAAGGTACAGGAGGTGACCGGAAACCCTTCACAGGAGTGGTGGCTTTAGCCTAACAGAGCTGGCTGGACCTAGAATGGTGTGTCTCTGTGTAAAGTCTGTGTGTGTGTGTGTGTGTGTGTGTGTGTATGTGTGTGAACATGTTGTGAGCCTGGGTGTGAGTGTACATGTGTAGGTGAGTGTAGGATCATGCATGAGAAAGTTTGGGTGTTCATGGGTGTGTGAGCGTGTACATCATGTGTGAACATATTCACTTGTGTGAATGAGCATTTGGGTAAGTGCATGTGAGAGCACCATCACACGTGTAAACGTGTGGATGTGTTTCCATGTATGTAAATATGTGTGAGTGCATGAGTGTATGTGAGTGTGGCAGTGGGAACATTTGTGCATATGTGTAAGTGTGTGAGCATGCGCGAATGTATTTGAGCATTTATGTGACTGGGAGAGTGTGAGAACACGTGTTCACACGTGTGAATGTGTGTGAGTGGAACAGTGTGAGCACGTGCGAGAATTGTCACGTGATGGCACACGAGTGTGTGAGGGGGTGTGAAAACGAGCACTTGTGTTTGTGCGTGTGTAACATGTGTGAGTAACGGCCTGTTTCTCCCCCTCACCCGGGGCCCTTGTGGATGGAGTTTCATGATGGCGGGCCATTTGGCATTGGCGAATGTGACCAGGGTTTATGAAGTAAAACCTTGATAAATGATGTTTATTCTCTACTGACACCCAGTAAAGAAAGCTCCCTGTGCTGGGGGTGTGGTGGTGGTTTATTTCTACCATCCAGGAGGCCTGCTGCCATCCCTGATCCTGCCAGCTTCTGACCAGCTTCAGAGTAGATTAATGGACATGGTTGGCGACAGGGCTGGCTGCGGTGGCTCCTGCATGAGCCCCTGGTAAGGTGACCTCATTACCATTATTCTCACGTGTCACTGGCCAAGTGTGGGCTGAGGAGTGCCTCAATCCTGGCTCTTAGGTAGAGGTTTCACTCCACTCTCTACTGAGCAGAGTCACCCTGAAGAGCATAATGCCTTGCCCTGTGGCAGCTGGGTTTCCCGTGAGCCCCTGCAAGGGCATGCAAAGTGGTCTCCATGGACGGGCCAGTGTTCAGAGGGTTGTGGGTTCTTGCTGTGTTTTCTGTTTTAAGATTCTGAGTTGGCTGGTGTGTACGCCTGGAGGAAAGGACAAGCCCTGGTGAGGCAGCTGCTGGGGCCCCCTCCCACCTTCCCCTGGCTCCAGAGCAAGGTCCCCGGCGTGGAATTAGGTACCTCAAGCCTCTGCCTCTGCCTAGGCCTTGTCTTGCTTTGCTGTGGTGTCAGTGGTGGTGGGTGTGTGTGTGTGGAGGAGGTTTCTGCCTCCACAGCACCAGGGAAGGCAGCAGCTGGAGGCTTCTCCTGAGAGACATTCTCGTGTCTACCCTTAGAGAGGGACATTTGGGAATCATCCTTTTCAAAACCTGAGAAAAGTCATTCTGTCCTTGAGAGGGTCTGCTCAGCTCCGGGAACAGGTGTGGGCTTTCCTGAGAGGGAGCACAGAGGGGTGTGGACACTTCTGAGGCGGCCACCCGCCGTCTCTCTACATGGGCCTCATTGGCACACTTGTCAACCAAGTGGCTTGCCCAGATGTGGCACCTGCCTTCACAGATCACTTGAGTGTTGATAATGAGTGCCGAGGCCAAGAGGGAGCTGGAAAGGACAGGTTGGAGCCTCCCTGTAGCCCTGTGATATCCCTGAGTGGAAGGGCGGCTCTGTCCTTTCTTCAGCCCACAGAGCCCAACATGACATCTCTACCTGTCTGCAGGAGCTGGCAAGAAAGCCGCCATTGCTGAGGACTCACCTGTTCACACCTGGCTGCCCAGGCCCTCCTGCACCCGCAGTGACCAGCAGGTGTTTGAGCATCCGCCCAGTCTGGCTTCCCATGACCAGCCAGCTACAATCCAAACTGCCATGGCCATCCTGCAAGACCTCCGCAAACAAATCCAGGCTGGGCTGGAGTTGGCCAGGCGTCCCAGGGTTGGGCAGAAATTCATACCATCAAAGCCAAAGCCACAGATTCTGGCAGGGAAGAAACAACAGGGACCTCAGAGCACCAGGGACATGCAGAGCTCCCTCCCCAAAAGTGACAAGGTTATGATAGAGGAGAAGTATACCTCCCTGGACAAAGCTGCAGGCTTTGGCACTAAGCAGCCCTGGAGCACCTTGGCTGAGCGAGAGTCCAGTCCACAGAGGACTTGGGAAGCCCAGGGGCAGGACACTTCCTTCCTGAAGCCTGTGACTCCCCCTGAAAAGCTGAGTTCCTCACAGCGTCCCTGGAGTGCCCTGGTTGGGAAGACCTATCCACCTAGGGCCTGGGCAACCCAGGGATGGGACACTTCCTTCGAGAGATCTGAGAGTCCCCCTGAAAAGCTGAGTTCCTTCTCACAGCGACCTTGGAGTGCCCTGGCTGGGCAGACCTGTCCACAGAGAGCCTGGGAGGTTCATGATGACCGGAAGGTTCCTGGACCCAGATCGTGGAGCCCTCTGGAAAGGCCACGTCCTGCCCTCCAGCAACCAGGGAGCACCTCCTTCGTGCACAGGTCCAGCCTCCACTGCAAGGGGAGCAATGCTGAACCCCCTCCTCCAAAAGTCAAGCAGGCCTGGGTGAGACCTGCCCAGGGCTTCTCTGGGAACCCTCCTGGAAAGCAGAAAGACACACAGCAGTCCCCACCCTGCCCAAGACTGCGGAAGGCCCTGGGCCAGCCATACAGCTCTGAGTCCTTGAGAGACTTCATGCGTCAGAAGGCCCGGGCTCGGCAGAGGCAGGCTCTGGAACAGAAGGCTTTGGCCGCACGCACACAAGAGCTGCGGAACCAGAGGCTGCAGGAGGTCTACCGGAAGCAGAGGGAGGCTGTTCTTGGCAAGCTCGACCCAGTGATCTCCCAGAGAAGACCTGGCATTGTCACCTTTGTTCCCAGTTCTGCACAGTCTGGGGTATGTACTGAGGGGGCGACAAGCATGGGTTCCTTGCTATCCCCAGTTACCAGGTACCCACTGACGAGTAGGTGGCCAATGGCTACTAGATGGAGACAGGGCTGGCTGTGGGCAGGCTCACTGCCAACTCGTATTAGAGAACAAGGGTATCTGTAGGCATGTTCCTGGGGGAGAGTCTCCACTGGGGAGAAGGGCTAGACGTAGGCCCTGATGGGGGAAGGGTGATAACCCAGCTGAACTTGCTTTCCCTTTGCCTCTGGGGGTACAACAGGGCTCTAGGAAAACCTTCCTGCCCATGTCACAACTTCTGAGGTGAGACCCCCCCAATTCTCTGCAAGGCTCTGAGGATCTAGGCTGAGACCCCAGTTGGAGGCCTGAGCCCAGCTCTGAGCCTGAGAAATATAGCTGTAAGGTATTCTGGCCTGCTGTTCTAAATGTGTCCTCTCTGCTTTAGGACCTGGAAGCCCCTGGAAGCCTAAAGTCACCAGTACAGGAGTGGAGCAAGGTGACATCTGGTATGGTGGTAGGGGACCAGGAGGCCCCGGACAGGTAGGTGTGCAAAGACAGGGCTGTGGGTAGTTCAGGATGGAGAATGAATTCTGGAGGCTCCCCTGACATTGTCCATGACAGTGTACCTGCTTCGGAACTATCTCCTCCATTCCCCATGGCACGCCCCCAGGCTGACCTGGAATTCACTGTGTCTCACTCAGGCTGGCCTTGAACTAATGGCAATCCTCCTACCTTGGCTTCCTGAGTGTTGGGATTAAAGGTGTGGGCCAAAACGCCTGTATATGATGCTTTGTTTAAAGCATAGCTTAGTGGCACTCACCTGACCTCCAGTGACATGCAAACATCACTTTCTTTCCTGTTCCAACACTCCTTGAGAGACCCACACTGGAAGCCGGCACCCATCCCCTTCCTCAGCCCCTGACATTTCCTGAGTGGTGTATTCATTTATGGTCTGTCTTCTTTCATTGACGGCCCCATCCTCAGAGGCTTGCCTGTGCCAAGCTTTGCTCTCTTGATGGTCCCACAGTGCACTTTGGTCAGCACATATTTGGTTTACCCATTGCTTGTTGATGGGGAGCCAGGCTGTTCCCATTTTTCCTACTGTGAACGATGCTGTCAGGAACACGGGTGTACATATAACTTGTTTGAACACCTGTTTTTATTTCTCTTGGGAGGATATCCCCGGTCTCTAAGGACCATACCATGATCTCCAAATATAACTCAGAACATCATAATCCCAAATGTTGAAAATCCCAAAAGAACAAAACCTCTCATATTGAAAATCTTAATTTTTGCACTTTCAAAATAGCTTAATTTTTTTTTTTTTATCAAGGTAGGGTCTCGCTCTAGTCCAGGCTGACCTGGAATTCACTATGTAGTCTCAGGGTGGCCTTGAACTCACAGCAATCCTCCTACCTCTTCCTCCCAAGTGCTGGGATTAAAGGTGTGCGCCACCACGCCCGGCGCTTAAATTTTTTTAAGAGAGCTGGGGAGATGGCTCAGTGGAGCATGTGCTTGCCATGTAAGCATAAAGGACTTCAGTATGAATTCCCAGAACCCGTGTAAAGCTGGGCACAGTGGTACACACCTATAATCCCAGCACTGGGGAGGTAGAGACAGGAGGATCCCCTGAGAGCCTGTCTCAAAAAGTAAGGTGGATGGCTGGGAGATGACTCAGTGATTAAAGGCACTTACTTGCAAAGCTTGCCAGCCCAAGTTCAATTCCCCAATATCCATGTAAAGCCAAATGCACAAAGTGGCACATGTGTCTGGAGTTTATTTGCAGTGGCAAGAGGCCCTGACATGTCCATTCTCTCTTCTCACAAATAAAAGTATGGTGGTGCATGCCTTTAATTCTAGCACTGAATTCAGAGGATCACTGGGAGTTTAAGACCAGCCTGGAGCTATGGAGTGAGTTCCAGATCAACCCAAGCTAGAGTGAGACCCTGCCTCAAAAAAATATAAAGAAAAGAAAAGAAAAAAGAAAAAAGGAGGGCTGGAGAAATGGCTCAGCGGTTAAGGCACTTGCCTTCAGTGCTGAAGGCCCTGGGTTCAATTCCCCAGTACCCACATATGCCAGACCCACAAGGTGGTGGCCCTGGTGTGTTCTCTCTCTCTCTCTCTCTCTCTGTATTTCTCTGCTTGAAAATTAATAAATAAAATATTTAAAAAAAAGAAAAAAGGAAAGAAAGAAAGACAGAAAAAGAAAGTCAGATATGGTGGTACACACCTTTAATTCCAGCTCTTGGAAGGCAGAAGTAGGAGGATTGCTGGTGAATTCAAGGCTAGTTTAGACGTCATAGTTAATTTCAGATCAGCCTGGGCTAGAATGAGAACCTACCTTGAAAAACAACAACAAAACAACAACAACAACAACAACAACAAACAGGGCTAGAGGAATTTCTGGAGGATTAAGGAGTTTGCCTGCAAAACCTAACAACTTGAGTTCTATTCCCCAGTGCCCGCATAAAGCCAGATGCACAAAGGGGCACATGCATCTGGAGTCTGTTTACAGAGGCTGGAGGCCATGGTGCGCCCGTTCTGTCTGTCTGTCTCTTTGCAAGTAAATAAATAAATGGAATTTTTTTTTAAATCCAAAAAAAAGAAGGTGGGAGGAGATGGTTCTGCACTTAAAGGCACTTGTTTGCAAAGCCTGCCAGCCTGAGGTCTGTTCCAAAGTACCCACGTAAAGCCAGATGCACAACATAGCACGTGTGTCTGGTGTTCATTTATAGTGTCAAGAAGCTCTAGCAGGCCGACTTTCTCCCTCCCTCCCTCCCTCCTCCATCTCTTTCAAATAAATAAAATTATTTTTTAAAAAAAGGTGGAGCCAGGCGTGGTGGTGCACACCTTTAATTCCAGCACTTGGGAGGCAGAGGTAGGAGGATTGCTGTGAGTTCAAGGCCACCCTGAGACTACATAGTGAATTCCAGGTCAGCCTGGGCTAGAGTGAGACCCTACCTCGAAAAAAAAAAAAGGTGGAGAGTGATTGACAAATCAGGGTTCTGCCTGTGTGAACTTCTAAGCCGGACCCCTGGTTCCAGACAGAGGAGGACTCAGGTCTCCCCAGACCTGGCACCCAAGAGCATCAGGAACAGCTCCCTGCCTGACTTCCAAACTCCCCTAACCGGAGAGTGTGTCCCTGTCCTCCTTCATTGTAGGTGCCTGTATTCCTATAGCCTATAGTTAGTTATATAGGCTTTTTTTAAAATTTCTACTTTAAAAAAATTGTGCTAAATGCACATAACATAACATTTACAGCCACAACCATTTTTTTATCCTCAATCCATCTGGATTCTAAATTTATTTTTAACTGATACACAAAAACATCAAAATTGTACATATGGATGGGGTACCATGTGGTGTTTTGATGCAAGTATGCATTACATGATTAAATTAGATTAAATACACTCTTCTCAAGCATTTATCATTTCTGTATGGTAAAGACACGCAAAATCTTCTCTTCTAGATTGTTGAAATGTACAACACATCCTTGTTTTGTTTAGCACCCTAGAACTTCTTGTACCTTTCTTATTTATATTTTATTGATTTATTTGAGAGAGAGAGAAAAAGAGAGGCAAACAGAGAAACAGAGAGAATAGGAGCGCCAGGGCTTCCAGCCACTGCAAATGAATTCCAGACGCATGCACCCTCTTGTGCATCTTGCTTTATATGGGCACTGGGGAATCAAACTTGTGTCCTTCTGCATTGCAGGCAAATGCCTTAACCATTAAGCCATCTCTTCAGCCTTCTTGTACCTTTCTAATAGTAGCTCAATACCTATCAACCTCTTCACACTTCCTCCCCCTCCTCTTACACCCTCTCTCCTCTACAGCCATTCTCTTCTTCCTTTTCCTCCACTAGAAGATTGAAACCAGAGCCTTATTCACAATAGGCAAGCACCTTACCACTAAGCTACGTCTCTAGTTTTTTGTTTTTTTTAATCTTGAGATAGGATCTCACTAAGTTGCCCAGGCTGGCTTTGAACTTCTGTTCCTTCTGCCTCAGCCTCTGGAGTAACTGGATGATAGACATGTGCCACCATGTCCAGCTTTGATTTGCTTGTCTGAGTGAGAGTCTTGCTTTGGGAACTCACCATCCCCCCTACCTTTCCCTCCAAGTATTGGGATGTGAGTGTACACTGACATATTCAGCTTCACCTCTTTTTCTTTTCTTTCTTTCTTTATATTAATAAGGTGAAACGCTGAATGTACAAGTCTTGTGTTGGGATACCCATTTCCCTCCCCCCAGCCCCTATTCCACTGAGGACCCTCCTTAATGGGATTGCCAGAATGCTCCATGAAATGAAGGGCTATGGGTTGTACAAGTGGCAGACAGGTTTTTTTTTTTGAGGGGGGGGGTAAGGGAAGGGGGAAAATGCCTCTGGATATTCCTCCCACCATGGCTCTTACAATCTTTCCACCCCCTTTTCCACAAAGTTCCCTGAGCCATGGTGGGTGAGTTGAGTCTTAAGAGTCTCTGGGTTTCTACTTCGGACAGTTTTGAGTGTCCTTGGCGGGTGTCTCCATCACCCTTGCGTGAGTTGTTGGGCTTGCTGTGGAAGCAGCACTCTTGCTCACCTCTCCACATCCTCTGTGATTTCACCTGGGTCCTAGGTGTGTTAGGGGTGCTTCATCTCCTGCCTGGGAGTCAGCTATCATTTCAGGTCTTGTTGGTAGAATTGGGTTGTCCACGGTTCTCACTTCCTTCCAAAAAAACATAGATTCTCCACCGGAGAGTGAGTTCGGCAAAGGTTGAATGGGACAAACCTTGTTAATTTGGTGAGATTATACTGGGTGTAGCCTCTCTTTAGGCCCATGGTTACTGGAGGCTTCCCCCTGGAGTCCAGATTCTTGGTCTCCATAGGACCTGCTTCCCATTTTTAAGTGAATAGTCCAGCGGCATTGGTTACATTCATATTTTTCTGCAGCTGCCACTGCCATTTGTCCACAGAACTTTCTGGTCTTCCTAAACTGAGTCACTGTCCCCATCAACACGGACTCCCTAGCTCCTTTACAGCCCCTGGAGTCCTCTGTCTCTCTGGATTTTTTTTAATATTTTATTTATTCATTTTCAAGCAGAGATACAGAGAGAGAGATAGAGAGATAGATAGATAGAGATAGATAGATAGATAGAGAGAGAGAGAGAGAGAGAGAGAGAGAGCGCACCAGGGCCACCACCTTGTGGGTCTGGCTTATGTGGGTCCTGGGGAATTGAACCAGGGTCCTTAGGCACTGGAGGCGAGTGCCTTAACCGCTGAGCCATCTCTCCAGCCCTCTCTCTGGATTTTTTAAAAAATATTTTATTTATTTATTTGACAGAGAGTGACAATGAGAAAGAGGCAGACAAAGAGAGAGAATGGGGATGCCAGGGCCTCCAGCCACTGCAAAAGAACTCCAGACACATGTGCCACCTTGTGCATCTGGCTTTATGTGGATACCTGGGAATCGAACTTGGGTCCTTCTGCTTTGCAGGCAAATGCCTTAGCCACTAAGCCATCTCTCCAGCCCCATCTCTCTGGATTTGATGACCTGTAAGACCTCAAAGATATAGAAACAGATAAAAATAGTCCTTTTATGGTGACCACTGGGATAATGCAAAAACACCATAGTGCTGAGCAGAAATGACAGTGGAGTGTTCAGCATTGGGACATCTCTATCACACCTTCCAAGGCTCAGGGTCTATTGAGGAAGAGGTGGAGGAAAGATTGTAAGAGCCAAAGGAAGGGTAGGACTGCTTACAATGTAAACTTCCAGACACAAAATAGCTTTGATATTCATGACTTCACAGTGCCTGATAATCCCTACACATAATGTGAGGAAAAGATGATGACGCTGAAACAAAACAAACTAATTGAGAGGGGGAAGAAATATGAGGGAGGGTGGGGAGGGAATCACAATGGTTCATGGTCTATAATTATGGAAGCTATTAATAAAAAGTTACAAAAAAGAAAAAATGAAAAAAATAGTCCTTTTATAACTTGTCACTCAGCACGATGACCTCGAGGTTCATCCCGGATGTAGCAGGTGCCAGACTCCCCTTTGCTGCTAAAACTGAGTGACATCTTATTGCATGGCTGGGCCCCTTGTTGCTGACCAGCCCATCCACACCAGGCTGCTTCCACCTTGACTCTTGTGAATACAGTTGTTGTGAACACAGTTCACAGATATGTGCTCATGCCTCTGCTTTGGACACTTTTACCCAGGAGGAAACTCACTAGATCACATGGTAATGTTATGTTTAATATGTGAGGAACCACCAGGCTGTTTCCCCAGTGGCTGCAGCATTCTTGGTCCTTCCGACCTGCTTCTCCTCACCTCACCCACACCTGCTCCTTTGCTCTGTTAAGAGCTGAGGTCCATAGAGTCACGTGCTGCCCGTGTGTGTGTTTCTATTTTTAAAAGTTTTAAAAAGCTTTTTTATTGATATCTTCCATAATTATAGACCATAAGCTATTATGATTCCCTTCCCTTCCCACCCTCCACCATATCTCTTCCCCCTCTCAATTAGTCTCTGTTTTGTTCCGGTGTCATCATCTTTTCCTCCCATTATGTGTAGGTAGTGTCAGGCACTGTGAAATTGTGAATATCAAGGCTGTTTTGTGTCTGGAAGTTTGTGTTGTAAGCAGTTCTACTTTTCCTTTGGCTTAAAAATTTATTTATGGCTGGCATGGTGGTACATGTCTTCAATCTCATCACTCAGGAGGCAGAGGTTGGAGAATTTCCATGAGTTTGAGGCCATCCTGAGACTACATAGTGAATTTCAGGTCAGCCTGGGCTAAAGCAAGACCCTGGGCTAAAGCAAGACCCTACCTTGAAAAAACAAAACAAAAAAAAAAAGCTCTTTTATTTATTTATTTGCAAATGGAGAGTGACAGGAGAGAGAGAGAGAGAGAGAGAGAGAGAGAGAGAGAGAGAGAGAGAGAGAGAGAGAGAGAATGGGCACACCAGGACCTGCAGCCACTGCAAATGAATTCCAGATGCATGTGCCACTTTGTGTATCTGGCTTTACGTGGTTACTGGGGAATCAAACCCGGGTCATTAGACTTTGCAGGCAAACACTTAAACCACTGAGCCACATCTCCAGGCCACATGTGTGTTTTGTACATGCTGCCTACCACATCTCACTCTTCTTCCTGCAGCTTCTGTCTGTGTTTGAACAGAGCCTGGAACCACGCTGAGACCCTGGACACCAGATGCTCCCCAGATGGCGTGAGTGACGTCCCTCTGCCATTGCCCACCACCTCCTCCCTGGGCCCTATGAAAATCTAAGACCTGCCCGAGTGGGAGAGGGTATGCATTTACCTAGACCCCCTGGAGGCTGAGTGTATGGGCCCGTTGGGCCCCCTATACTTGCAGTACAAAAAGGCTAGGCTGAAGGCACTGGAGAGTATGGCCAACATCCTCAGGAAGCGCATCGACCTCCTGACCGCCAAGCTGCGCAATTCAGTGTCACCAGATTGGGCTGGTGACTTGGCCTCAGATGTGCTGCCCTTGGGCTCCTCCACGGTGTCGCCCACCTCCACTTTTGCTGCCACCACCTGCCCCAGAGCCTTGGTGCTTAATGGGGACAGAAAGATGCCTCAGGACTGGATGGACCTACATGCCAAGCCTCTTTCCACCACCTACTTCTTGGATGGTGAGACTCTGCCATGGAGTCCCAGCTGGGAGTCCCAGAGCCTGAGTCTGGGGGCCCACCTCAAGAGCCAGCCGCAAGGTGAGGCTGGGCCTCTGGGAGCCATGCCACTTGGGTGGCCTGTGGTCTAGAAGCTACAGGATTCCTTTCTCTGTCTGCCTCTCTCTCGCTTTCCCCTGTGGAGTGAAATAGGATGACAGTAGCCCCAGGAGCTGCCCAGGGGATAAGAGTGTTGACAGTAGCCGATGATCAGGTCTTGGTGTGTGGCACAGGCCATAGCTGGGTTATCCCATGCTGGGGAAGGGGTGAGGCTCCCACTGAGGCCTGAGTGCCTGCTGCCTCCCTGCCCTGGCTCCCCAAGGGGCAAGCAGGCCAGCAAGGACCACGTGCTCTGCAGGACTTATACCCACCACTCCTGCCACAGCATCTCATGCCACCCTTTACCCTTCTGGTTCATGAAGTCATATCCCTTCCAAAGGTGTCGTGAAGGACAGACCCTGGGAGCTGGAAAAGAGATGCAAGAGAGAGGCAGCTGCCCTCCAGGCCCTGAGTGCCTGCACCAGGAGGTGAGTCATCAGGCCTGCCTCTCAAGTCCTCCATGAAGAAGCCCCCATGCTGGTCCAGGGAGCACAGTCAAGGGTTCTGGGTATAGACGAGCCAGACATGGAGTGACACAGTTCCCACAGGACCTTTACTAAGTCATGTTGGCCCATTTCATGTGGTAGCTCTGGGCAGCTCACTGTGGGCCCTGACCTAAGCCCCACACTGGGCGTGGACACACTTCCAAGACATTTCCCCCAACAAACATGCTCTTGCTTTAGCCCTGAGCCCCTGGGAAACACATCTTGACTCCTTGTTGGTTGTTGGCAGGCTGTCTGGGTCTGGGGGCTCTGTCGCAAGGGTCATCAGATTATCTAGGTTCCCTGACCCATGTCTGAGTTCTCAGGGCCACTTGTCCCTTGTACCTTCTGGTTTCTGTCCCCAGCCCTTCTCTGCATCTGGTTCACAGGATGTATTTAAACTTTGGTGTGTATGAAGACCTGCTCACCCTGAATCCCTTTCTCCTCATAGGAGGAACACCCATCCCATGCCACCCATCCTGCAGTGGGAAGCTTTTGTCCCGCTAAGAGATTCTAGTGGGTGACTCTGAGCTGATGCCTTATTGCTCCCCCAGAGCACCCCAGCATTGACCTTTGTTCTTCTCAGGACCGGGAGCATGTTCGGTCATCTCTCCTGAAAACCTCCTCTGCCACCCCAAAATGTCCTTCCTCCTCTCACTTGCCTGTTTTTCTGCTGCTTGGGTCCAGTCTTATCCAGGGCCTCCTCCAGGGCTGGAATTTCCCTGGTCCTCAATCTCACCGTGTGTCACCCGCCAACAGTTCCTGAATCACCTCAGGCCCTTTCAGCCTCACTGTCATTGGGCAGGGATCCCCAGCCTGAGAACCCTCTTCCTGGGTAGTCTAGGAATTTGGGTTCAAATCTCAGAGCTGTGATCAGAGCTACAGGTGGGGGTTCTGGAGGAAGATGGACAGCCACCAACTTGAGGGCTCTGCTGGCCGTATGTCCATGCTTTTCTGAGTCTACCAGGATAACTCCTGAACTCAGTTCCATCCTCCGTCCCTTCTGGCTGTAGCCTGGACTGTCCCCAACTTGGCAGCCAATTAGTGGACTAGAGGATAGCTCACACCAGGAGAGGCCAGGAAGGCAGGTGGGAGCAGAAGCCACATGCAGGGGGGGCACAGTCAAGGTGTCAGGAGCTGTAGTGTGGAGGCCAAAGGGTGGCTGGGGCTGCTTCTTTGATTCTGATGTGTTTCCAGGCCTGAGACTGTCCTACAATGGAGTGTATTAAATCCCAGCTCTGTCTGTTGAAGAAGGTCACAGCCTTGCTCCCAGCCTCAGAGCCTTTCGAGGAAGGCGTGCTGTGTGCATCATCTACAGCTCCCTCCCAGAGCTGGTCCCTTTTGATGCCCACTGGCTACCTTAATGCCCTTAATCTCAGGGGGTGGAGTGGTTGGACTTGTGTCCTCACTGATTCACAATGGCCAGTAGGGGCAGCATTGGGCTGGTTTTCTTTCTCTGCTAAGGAGCCAGCACCCTCCACCCTCTCCACTTATTCAAAGGGTTAATTTCAGTGTCCCAGGCTCCACGATGGACAGACTAGGTCTGTCTGTAAGGGCTCGGTGCTGGCATTCCTGACACAAAGCCAGAAGATGAAGCCTGGCTTCCCTGGTTGTTGTAGTCAGCCACACACTGCTGGGATGAATCTTCAAACCAGGCACAGTTTATGGGAGGAAAGGATTTATTTGTAGCTATAGATACAGGGGAAGTTCCAGAATGCAAAAGAGGCTGCTCCCCTTTCACAAGTCCAAATGGAGAGAAAAACCCATCACATATACCACACACATAGAACAGCAAACAGGCCAGGAGGGGCAAGGAGAGAATTTCTTCCCCTTTATACAGCCTTAGGGTGGGGGTCTTACAACCCTTCCCCAGACTTAATGGCTTCCTGAGTCTCCGGAATTTCCTTCCTGCATGGCCCACGCAGGAAAGGATGTTTACTTCCAGCTTCTTTGAGCTTCTTTACATCCTGCCCCTTGCTGAGATGCTGCCTTCCTGTAAACATCCTCAGAGACCCACCCAAGATAATTAAAAAGATCAAGTTGACAACAAAACCTAACCAACACGAGTCCACACTTTGTCAACTTGACATCAAACCACATCTCCTTACATCATGCTTAATTCCTAAATGAAGACAGTAACAAGATCATAATTCCTAAAATTATATAACTTTCCCACATACAACTGCAGACATGTAATCTCCCCCCCAACATAAGGCAAGGTCCCTGAACTGTGAGTTTGTAAACCAAAACAAGTTACATGCTTTCAACATATAATGGCACAGAGCAAAAATTTCCAACTGCTATGAGGCATAACAAGGAAAGACTGGGCCAATGCAAACTCAACAAACATCAGCAAACATCCACATCTGCAGCTTAAGTCCCATAGCACAACCAGTGACTGACAGTCTCCGGATTTTCCAGTTCTGTCCCTCCAGCTTGGCTGAGTACCTGGGGAAACTTCCATCCCAGGCCAATAGCGCTCCATGGTAGCCCTTGCAAAGTCCTGGTATGTCCAAAACGTCTTTGGGTCTCCATTGCAAACCACAGTCCACCTTCCAATGGCCTCACTTGCCAATCAGGGACTTCACGCCCTGTTCCAAATACCACATTTCAGCAGTGGCTCCTGGAACCGTGTGCACTTCATGACCCACTCCATGGATGCATTTCTCATGCTTCCAAAAGCAATACCAGGTATGCAGGACACAACCATGTTGTTAATTCAGGGACAAAATAGATGTGACTTTGAAGAGCAGATTCCTTTCTTTCAGCGATTTCCTTTCCAAAGAGTTTGCACAGTCCATCTTTCTGTCCTTCCTGGGTGTAAACACCTCAGGCATCTCTCCATTGTTTCAATGTAAAGCATTTGGGCCATAATCAAAAGCCAGTCTCTGCCAGTAAGTTAAACTTGCTTTGAGGTTTTTCTAACTTCAAATCTTAAAATCTCAGTCCCATATCCATAGCCAAGCACACAGTCCATTACTTAAATTTAACCTTGGTCAAACTCTCTGGGCATGGGCAGTAGGACGCATCTACCCCTTGACCCAGGCACACACTTCTCTTAAGGTTTTCTGCAGTCTCTCCTTCCCTGTAGAAAGTTCACAAGCCAAGCCTCCAAATGCAATTCTCTCTGCACTGAGCATTTCCAAATTCTCACCAGAATAGTCTATAAAACTTGGCTTACCACTCTGGAAGGCATCTTCAGTTCCAAGTACCAAGTCCATGTCCATTCCTCCAGCACACAAGTTCCAGAAGATCAAAATCCACATGGTCAGATTCATCTCAGCGAATCACCCCACTCCTGGTACCAAATCTGGCGTAGTCAGCCACACGCCACTGGGATGAATCTCCAAACCAGGCAGTTTATGGGAGGAACGAATTTATTTGTAGCTATAGATACAGGGGAAGTTCTGTAACAGCAAAAGAGGCTGGCTCTCTTTCACAGGTACAAGCAGAGAGAGAAACACAGAGCAGCATGACAGGTGCCACCCTAGGTGCGACACACAAGTGGGATACTAAGTACTTCAGGCTCCATCCAGCCCAGCCACTCAGGAGAGGCCAGAAGAGATGGGAGGAAATCATATTTGGGGGCTATTTCCCAGAGATGGGCTCTGGGAAAGCAGGGATGAGGCTAAGAACAGGGCCTTGCTGGACCCACTGAAATAGGCAGAGTCTTGTGTGTTTGTGTGTCCATGACCAGGTTGGTCCTGACACTTCAGCCCTGAGGGCCAAGGTCAGGGTGTCCTTCCTTCTCCTGGTTTGTGGCTTTCCTTTGATGCCTTTCAGGTGCATCCTCCAAGGCCTGGCTCTGTCTCCTCTCAGGCTGAGTCCTGAGTTGGGATGGGATCTTCTCTACCCCACAGGGCCCCTGGTGCTCAGTGGTGGATGAGGAACAGCTTGTTGCCAATATCTCAAGGCGAGAGACCCTGGGGTTTCCCTACTCATCCTGACATTCAACTCTATCCAGAACTGCTCCTGCATTCTGGAAACTTCTTTCATGTCTGTGCTTCCATGGTACTTTACATCCCTTTGCTGCCTGAACTTATGTCCATTTGTGCTGGGAGACCCTGAGTTCCAGGCAGGGGCCAGGTGATGGTTATTACCATATTTCCAGCCCTTCACAGCACCCAAGCTTTGGCAGGGGTGAGACAAACCCTGTGGACCCCCACAGGCTCCTGAACACAGGTGTGAGTGGCATCTTTAGTGACTCAGGCGGATTCTGGGTCACTATGTGCCAGGGACAGATGGTGCCCTAGGGGAAAGTGGAGCAAGGCGGGGCTGTGCTTGCCGCCCCCACACACCTGGCCAGAATGCCCACTTACACACTCATTTTCTGTGCCTTAAAGTCCTCTAATCCCAGCAGCTGCTACCTTCCTGTACTCAGTGGCTCACCACCCACTTGGGCAGCTTCTGCCTGGGCACAAGCTCAAGGCCTTGCCTGCCTGAGGGAGGGCAGCTTTCTGAGTCCAGCCAGGCCTTGGTCCTTGGTCACAGATGGAGTTCTTCCATGACCAACCCTACCTCATAGGCCTTGTTGTAGGGCAGGGCAGCGGTGCTAGCAATGATACAGGGTTGTGGGGTAGGTCAGGAGTGATGTCATAGCAACTGGCAGAGGTGACCAAGATGGCCACATTGGCAGATGAGGCTCTGGTTTTCCCCACAGTCTGGGGGTGACACACACACACACACACACACACAAACACACAAACACGCATACATATGCATGAATACACATTCCCTATGTCCATAATTGGATATACAGGTCATAGGTCCAAGGCCATTTGGGACCATCCATATATGTGTATCACCTGTTTACTGCTGTTCTCTGGGTCAGAGGCTTGTCCCCTGCCAGGGCTCTGGCCTTCAGATTCTTCTCTGGACACACCACCTGGGTCTGAGAGCTGCTGAGTGAGGCTGCTGCCCCCACATTTTCACTCCTCTTGCCTCCTCCATGGCCCAACCTCACTCACATGTGCTTCTTGCCTTCCAGCTCCCTGGAGGTGTCGACTGCACCAGAATCTACCCATGACTCCCTTTGGCTGGAAGAAATGCCAGAAGCCAGAGGGGCAGGCTTGGTAATGCCCTGGACCACCCGGAGCTGCGGTAAGGGCAGGCCTGCATACAGGACTTGGGCTAGATGGTCAGGTGGCCAGGGCGGCCTGTCAGGGGCCCCCTCCACTGCCTATCTCCATCTTAGTCCTACAGGGTAGAAATCCTTTCCTTTGTGGCCAGCAACCACACATGAGTATTAAAGTGTTTTCGAGGCTCTCTGGCCCCAGCTCTGATCCTGTTGTGCCTGTTGTGATGTGGGGTCATCACTGATTCTAGAACAGCCAGGCTCCTGCAGCCCGGGAGTGTTGCTCTTTTCACTTTTTTGGGGTCCATCTGCCCAGGACTCTGCCTTTATTTTATCTTATTATTTATTTATTTTTTGGTTCGTAAATTATTCTTACTGCTGGGTTTCAGCTGAGGACACTCCTAGAACTGAGGAGCTATTTCCTGGAGGGGACAGGACAGTGTCTCCTGCTGCCCCAGAAGCCACAGGAGTCCTGGGGAGCACCTCCCCATCCTCAGGCTGCATCCTGGGAAGAAGTCTATGGACTGAAGTGGGAGCCCTTCTGCTCAGCGCAGGCTCGGGAGGGAAGCAAGTATTCAGGCACAGCAGGGATTTGAACACTGCTCTGAGCAGACCTGGGGTCCCATTTGCTGATTCTTTGTTATTTGTTGATTTTCTTAAAAAAACAAAAAACAAGGATTTTTTTTCTGTTTGTTTTTTGTTTTTTTGAGGTCAGGTCTGGCTCTAGCCCAGCTGACCTAGAATTCACTATGCAGTCTCAGACTGGCCTCGAACTCATGGCAATCCTCCTACCTCTGCCTCCCAAATGCTGGGATTATTGGTGCACACCACCATGCTGAGCTGGATTTTTTTTTATTTATTTGGTTTTTGGTTTTATGATGCAGGGTCTCATTCTAGCCCAGGATGACCTGAAACTCATTCTATAGCCCAGGCTGGTCTCTAAAGTCACACTGATCCTCCTGCTTCAGTCTCCTGAGTGCTAGGATTAAAGGCATGCACTACCATGCCTGGCTTCAGTTGTTGTTTTATGACGTGTGTGTGTGTGTGTGTGTGTGTGTGTGTGTGTGTGTGTGTGTGTGACACATGTATATGAGTCAGTGTGGAGGCCAGAGAACAACCTCAAGTGTTTCTCCTTAGGTACACAATCCATATCTTTTTGAGATAAGGCGTCTCATTGGTCTGGAGCTCACCAAGTAGGCTAAGCTAGCTGTCCAGTGAGCTCAGGGACCCGCCAGTCTCTGCATCTTCAACGCCTGGCATTTTTATATGCATATTGGGGATCATTCTCAGGTCCTCATGCTAGTAGACTGAGCCATCTCCCCAGCCTCAAAAACAGGTTTTGAATATGGTAGTAAAACATGGCCTTCTAATCTCAGCACTTGGAAGGCTGAGACAAGAGGATCACAAATTTAAGGTCATCCCGGGCAAAGATAGAGTTCTAGGGCAGCCTGGATTACATAGCAGGACCCTGTTTCAAACCAAAAAAAGCAAAAACAAAAATCCATGATCATGATTGTAAGAAGTAGGTAGATGGGCATATTCAAAATGAATGTGGACCATCAGACCCACAACCAGAGAGAGCAGCCCTAGTTGTTTATAGGACAGGTAGGGAGGGCTGAGAAAGTCCTAGCTAGTTAGCAGAGCCCCAGGCTTGTGCTCCAGGGTGGATCCTGGGAGAAGGGGACTCATAGGCCCAGCTAAGAGCCCTGGCCATAGACAGCAAGTGTAGGCCAGCCCCTGTATGGACTGGCAGAGGGTCCCAGGATGTATGTATGTGCAAGAGGGTCCTGGTAGGCTCACATTGGGTGAGCAGATGGGAGTCCCTTGACTCTGGGTCCTGGAGACTCTTCCTGACTTGAGTCTCTTGGGCATCTGGGGGGCCTCAGGCCAGTGCCAGGCTCCAGGGATACAGAGAGCCTTGGTGATCCACAGGCTTATTGCTCCTGCCATGCCCTTGCTGAATATTGTGGCATGCCTGCCACTGACACCAGCCCACGCTCCCCTTCCCGTGATGCTTATAGGCGGTAATGTGAGCAGGAGAGAATCCCCAGTGCAAGGGCTCTGAATTAGGAGGGGCAGGAAGCACACATATAGGGGCCCATGGCCAATGAAGGCCCCCAGCAGGTCTCTAGCCTATCCTGGTCTGTTCAGCTTCTGTAAGGGAAAACCTGAACCTCAGTGACATACCGGACTTCCTGGCTCACAGTTCCATAGGTGGGGAGGTTCAGAGCAAGGGGCCTGCCTGCTAAGGTTCTTGCCACACCATTCCATGGCAGAAGGCCAATGGGTCCAAACCTTCCCAAGTGTATTCGGTCCATTCCTGGCCCTGGTGGCCTGATCCCTACCTTCTGACCCTGCTTACCATGTCAACAGGAACTTGGGAGGGGACATTTAAACCAGAGCACATTTTACACTCCCCAGAAAGTACAGTTCAGAGAAGGACCAGGGGGCTCTGTCTACCCCTGACTGGGTTTGCACACTGTCCTCCCCAAGATGGGCTGGGCAGTGGGGTAGCCATTGTTTGATGGTTGAGGACAGTTCTTTTTTTTAAAATAATATCTTTATTATGAATAAGTATATACACTGTACGAGCAATTCTTGTGATGGTCCCTGCATTTCCCTCCTCTCTATCCCCAACCCACTGGGTTCCCTCCTTGGTATACATACTGGATCTGTCCATAGGGTAGGAGGTTATGAACTGCACCAGAGGGAGCCAGTTGTTTTTTCTTCCCCCTTTGTGTGACAACACCTCACTTCCCCCTGGTCTTTTTCTGCCGGCATGATAATGCCCAGCAACTGGTGTGACTGCTAAGACACTGAGGTACTGTGTCCAGAGAGAGAGAGCAGTCCATTGGGAAGATGGTGTTCCATGGGCAGGGGCTCGGGCTCTTCCTGCAGCCCTCCTGCATCCAGACCAGCAAGTGACTGAGGGTCACTAGAGGCCATCAGAAGAGCCATATCATCTAAAGCAGAGTCCAGGCTTGGGGCTGAGCCGATCACCTTTTCTGCTCTCCTTTGACAGCTCTTAGAAAGACCAAAGCTGAGGATGAGGTAGGAGGTGGTGAGGGATGAGACACAGCCAGCCCTTCCTGCCCTGAAACTCCCCTGCTGGATGCCTCTACAGGGCCAGAAGCACCAAACATGAGCAGAAGTCTGGCTTCTGGGGGATCATCAGAAAGAAAGGAAGCCCCCTCCACTGCCCATTGACACTTCATAAGCTAAGGGGTGGGACCTGACTGTGGAGCAACCCTAGAAGTCCCAAGGAGAACCCTGAGCTGGTCCCTCTCTTAATACACACTCACCCGGGCAGCGTCTACCTGATGCCTCCCATAGGGCTATAGAGAGGAGGCCTTTGGAAAGCATTTTATTTATTGATTTGAGAGAGAGAGAGAGATATGGAGAGTGAATATGGACACACCAGGGCCTCTAGCCACTGCAAATAATCAGCAGACACGTGCTCCACTTTGTATATCTGGCATTTCATGGGTACTAGGGAATTGAACCCAGGTTGCTAGGTTTTGCAAGAAAGCACTTTTAACCACTGAGCAATCTCTCCAGCCTGGATTTTTTGTTTTGTTTTTTGGTTTATCAAGGTGTAGGGCCTTGCTCGCCCAGGCTGATCTGGAATTCACTATGTAGTCTCAGGGTGGCCTCAAAATCACAGTGATCCTCCTACCCTCTCTGCCTCCCAAGTGCTGGGATTAAAGGCATGTGTCACCACTCCTGGCTTCTGGCTTTTTATTTTTGATGTGTTAGATGCCAGCCCACCCCCAGGCATCAGGCACCTGCCCTCCTGGCCTCTGGGCCTCAGTTTCCTTGCAGGCTAAGAAGCTGCGTTAACCTGCCACAAGCACCTGCGGTTCAGCAAGGAGAGAGGCCTGGAGCGCTTCCTGCCACTCAGCTGCCCCTCCTCCATGGTCCACAGGTCAGCAGAAGCCTGGGGGGCCATGTTCTGGAGGCCTGCATGCTGGGCATCTCGATGACTTCCAGCTGAAGTCCTTGAGCTTTCTCGAAACACTGAAGGTACGTCCTATCCCAGCCATGACAAGCTTGTCCCCTTTAGGCCTCTTGGGGATAAACCCTAGAAGCCTTTGTCTCCCAAGGCTGAGTAGAAGGCTGGGAAGCGCAGAACTGGAGGCTTTAGAAGCACCTACACTCTGCCCCGTGTGGTGTGGGGAGTGAGGCAGGGAGAGCAGTCAGCTGCCCAGAGGGACAAGCCCTACTCAGGCATAGGGTCCCATGGGGTGGCTCTCATAGCCTGCTGCCAGTCAGGTGCAGACAGACTCTGAGGTGTGGCTTCTCGTGGCAGCTGGACCAGCAGAAGCAGGAGCAAGCACTGGCCCTTCTGCAGCAGCGGGCCCAACAGGAGGTCTGGGCGACGCAGATGGCCCTGGATGAGCTGCTTTTCAAACACCAGCTGGAGGTCAGCCAGGCGGGGCTGTGACTAGTGTGCCTCCCTGTCCTGGGCCCCCCTGCCCCCACTGGAGGCCCTTTTATATGTTATTAATTTCCTTGCAGGGAGGGAGGGAGAGAGGGAGGGAAGGAAGGAGGGAAGAGAGAGAGAGAGAGAGAGAGAGAGAGAGAGAGAGAGAGAGGAGAGAGAGAATGGGTGCACTAGGGCCCGCAGACCCTGCAAACAAATTCCAGGTGTATGTGCCATATTGGGCATCTGGTTTTACATGGGTACTGGGGAATCAAACCTGGGTCTTTAGCTTTGCAAGCAAACGCCTTAACCATTGAGCAATCTCTGCAGGCCCAGAGGTCCTTTTAAAGCAGGTGCTGTTCCGGGGCATCACTAGGCCAGGAGGGAACACAGACATGAGCTATGTGAACCGTGGGTGATGGGCTTCTCTGAGAACCCTGTTTTTTTTTTTTTTTTTTTTTGAGAATCCTATTTTAAAGCAGAGCCTCAGAATAGAGACTAGACATTTCCAAAACTTGTGTCCTGGAGTAGTGCACTGTGGTGTCCATTGCCAGGAGCAGAGCTGGGTCACAGATAACCTGTTCCTGTCACAGGTCTGTAGACATCTGTGGAGTCTCTGTCAGAATCCAGAGCTCGTGACCTGAGGGGTGTGTGATATATAAGCCCCCAGCAGGTCTTATAGAAGGGACAGGGCCTCTGCCCAGCTATCTTGCCCCACTATTGCTTAGTCCCTTGCTTGTAGGGGCAGACCAGCACCTTCCCCATGAATGGAAAGATGGTACCTAGCTCTGGAGGTGGTGACCCCAGCCAGTGGGACATGACCCAGCTGGTGGCTGTGACCTGCCTGGATATGATAAACCTTTGGGAAGCAGAAGTTATTTGTTTAGTTTTGTTTTCTGGGTCCAGGAACTGTTTGTGGAATACCCATTCATTCACAGTGCATACCAGGAGATATTCCTGGGAGAGTAACATGGGTGTGGGGCACATGTGTGTAAGCACACATAAAGTACCTCTCAGACCAGAAGAGCACAGAGACGCCTGGCCTGGCCTCCTCTGTCCCTTCTTCACTCCACTGTTTTCATCACACAGCTGTGCTCTGTCTGCTGGACACATCATTCTGTCCCAACCCTGTGGTGTCTAGTCCTTTCTAGAAGGCAGGGAACGGCTGGTGGTCTGAGAATGAAAAGGGAAGCCCAGGGGTTATAGACTTGCCTGACCCTGGGACCCCATCGGGCTTGGCTGCCTAAGAAGCACCGGTCTCCCTTCCTGTCCTCACAGCAGCGGATGAGGAGACACTCGAGGCCAGAAAAGGCTTCGACACCAAAGCAGGTGCAGCTCTGTGGGGGCCCAGAGCCAACAACACTCTCTCCCAGTGCCGTGACAACTAGATTCAGGTGAGGCCATGTGTCCCTCTCCCAGGGTAGAGAAGGTGGGGTAGCCCTTAAAATGCAGGTGTTAAATGACGGTGCTTGTTTTTGGTGATTTTCTGTCTCTGCAGATCACCACCACCACCCTCGGGGAGAGAAATAACCAGTTCCTTCCAGCATCTTGAAGAGACAAAGGCCAGTGGGGCAGGCAAGGCTATTTCCGCTGGTGAGTGTCCTGGGTGACGTATGTTGGCAAGTGAGGACTGAACAGGTGCAGAGACAGCATGGCACAACCCCCATGATGAGCCTGGCTGAGGCAGCCCGGGCTTTCTTCCCAGCCATGAATAGTCTCCTGAGGGCTTGGCTCCTCTGTCCACCCCTGGTGTCCACGGAGCATGTTTCTAGGATTCTGGTCATCTCCAGACTTGGGTTTTAGCTGGAATGTTCCTTCCATGTGCCCAGGAAAGGACTGTGTTCTACAGTGGTCTAGGGGAACATTCTGCAGGTCACTTAGCTGACCCAGTTGTTGGCTGGTGGTGGTCAAATCTATTCTAGCTTGTGGGTTTTTTTAAAAAAAGATTTTTTTTATTTGCAAGCAGAGAGAGAGAGAAAGAGAGAGAGAGAATATGAATATGAATGGTCATACCAGGATCTCTAGCCATTGGAAACAAACTCCAGGTGAATGTACCACTTTGTGCATCTGGCTTCACTTGGGTACTGGGAAATCGAACCCAAGTCATTAGGCTTTGCAGGCAAAGGCCTTAACAGTTGGATTTTGCTTTAAAAACATTAAATCCAATCTCTGCCTTCAAATCGAAGTGCTTCTTCCATTGCATGAACTGGGATTAGTCTCACGGTTCGGTGGTTTTCATCTTGCTGTTTTCATTAGTTCTTTTATTTTATTTTTTAAATATTTTTTTTATTTATTCATTTTCAAGCAGAGAAGTACAGAGAGATAGAGTGAGAGAGAAAGAGAGCAAGCACCAGGGCCACCACCTTGTGGGTCTGGCATATGTGGGTACTGGGAAATTGAACCTGGGGCCTTAGGCACCGGAGGCAAGTGCCTTAACCGCTAAGCCATCTCTCCAGCCCTTCATTGGTCCTTTTATCCTTCATTTTTTTTAGCCTCCTTTTGGATTATACTTTCCCCAAAGTATACCCCCCCCTCAATTCCCAAAATTTGGTCAAAATACCCAAAGTACTTTTGTTTTGTTTTGAAGGCAGGGTCTTATTCTAGCCTAAGTTGACCTGGAACTCACTCTGTAGCCCAGGCTGGCCTTTCCAGGAAGGGTCTCACTCTAGCCCAGACTGTTCTCGAACTCACTGCCATCCTCCTACCTCAGCTTCTCAAGTGCTGAGACTAAAGACTCCCACCATCATGTCCCCTGATCTCCTAATTATTTTTAACTTAGAGTCCTTTCTCCATGAACTTGCGTAGCAGGAGGCCAGCAGAGCTCAGCAGCTGGGGAGCTGCCTATGCTGGGTGTCTGGACTCTGGGGTCCCCTTGCCCCAGCTTGGAGCTGGACCTGGAAGTCATGTCCTCTTCCTGGCCTCACTCTTCCCTTCTGTGGGAGCAAGGCAGTCGGACTGTTGTCCCGATGACATCTACTTTTCATCTGGTTCTGCTTAGATCCATGAGTCTCACACCCAAATCTCACATCAGGAGAGAGAGAGAGAGAGAGAGAGAGAGAGAGAGAGAGAGAGAGAGAGAGAGAGAGAGAGAGAGATTATGAAGCTGCATGTGCCAGGCATAGGGAGGGGTCGTAAATTTCCCCAGATATCCTTGAGTTTGAAGCGCTTCTGTAGGACAGGCCCCTGGTCATACACACTGATTCCTGCCGCCTTTCAACCAAGGCTCTCTCTCTCTCTCTCTCTCTCTCTCTCTCTCTCTCTCTCTCTCTTTCTCTCTCTCTGTCTCTCTCTCAGATCTGGGACAGCAAGTCCTGGCCAAGCTCCATCCTTCAGATGGCCCCACCTACCAGGTACAGGGGAGTGGGGTTGAGGGGCATGATTTGGGGCCACATGGCACTGACCGTGGGCAGCAGGTGTCCAAGGGGTCTCTGCTGGCTGTGGGCTGGGAGGCTTTCCCTGCTCTTACAACAGACATTCACCCAACCTGTCCTCCTGCCCTGGGTGACAGCTGAGGACCAGCCATGCAACAGGGTGCTTTCTTTCTGGAACTCTGTAAACAAGTGTAAGGTCTGGCTCAGGGTGGGCACGAGGTCAGGATTATGAGGAGGACTTGCCAGCCCCGGGGGGAGCTTACAGTCAAAGGGGGCACCTTATCAGAGATAGGGGTAAGTCATGGAAGGCTTCCAGGAGGCGGTTTTCCTGGGCCTGCATGCTTTGTGGTGATGCAGCTGGTTCGGTCTTTCCACAGAGGATCACCACAAAACCTGGGCCGGACGTGGAAGAATCCACGGCCTTCCACCGCTTCTCTATAGCCATGCTGGAGCAGAGCCAGCGTGAGGAAGAGCTGCGTGCACAGCACCAGGCCGCACTACTGCGCCTGCGCGAGTTGGCCCTGGAGGAAAAGGCGCGTTCCGAGCTGACGTGGCTGGAGCACCAGCGAGGGTGAGCACACCTGCTCCGTCCCTCTGTCCCGCCCTGCCCTGGGCCGCTGACCTAGTTAAAGTGAGACAGATGTCTGATCAGAGACTAACAGGTGTTTACAGAAGTTTAGGTGGGATCGTCAAGTACCCCCAAAGCAAGCAGGCTGCCATTTAAGATGTCAAGGAACCCCCCACATCACTCAAGAGCTGCCTCTGCTCACAGCTGCAGACCTTTGCGTCCTTAGGACGAGTACTTAGAAGTGGGGTTTCCATGTCAGTGAGAAGCATCCAGAAGCTTCTTGATCTTGCTCTGCTGGCTTCTGAGGGCCACTCGGTGTACAGTCCAGTCCAAGCCTGAGAGTACCAGGCTGAGGATGGCATCGTCCATGGTGGCATTGGAGAAGCCCTGGCCTGGACTGGGTCTCATCGTGGACTTTTGTCTCTTAGACTCCATAGTGGTCCTGAACATGGGTGGGAGGGAGAATGACAGCCCAGGCCACCCTGGCCCTAGAGTCTGCTCATGCACAGACATACCGTCCCTCTGTCCCTGTGTCTGCACTGTGGGAAGGCACACACGTGCATCTGACCTCTGTGGTTGTCTTCATCTGTATCTCCCTGTCTACTTGAACACTCTTGACTGGCTGTGACCTTCCATCGCCCCCAGGTGTCTCGGGAACAACAAGGTAATACAGGCCGCCTTGTTGGAGAGGCAACATCAGGCCGTCAGCAAGCTGAAGAAGGAATGGGTAGGCATGGACTAGGGGAGGACCCCTCGATGAGGGGAAGGGGGGACACCCTGGCAGCATAGTCAGAGAATCCACAAGCCCTCACCACCCTGCAGAAGTGCATAAGATCCTGTGAGAGTCCATGGTCAGAGAGAAAAGCAAGGCTGGGGTTGCACTTGGCCCTGAGTTCTGGGTCAAGGCCAGTCTGCTAGCTGTGGCCTCTGGCCAGTGGCTCAGTCTCTGAGAGCTTCAGGTCTCTTTCTTAGGGCTTGGGAGGACTTTCATAAAGGGACAAGTTTCAGAGGCAGGGCAGTGCTCAGCCCCTGGAGAAAGGGAGAGCTGTGCCAGCCCCATGCAGGGGTCACATGGTGTATGAGCAACCCAGCTTCCCTTCAGCCAAACCCAGAGGAAAACATTGGCCAAGGGGCTGAGCAGAGAGGGCTGAACAAAGTTCCTGGGGGTTGAGAGGGGAAGGAAGGAGGGCAGGGGAGCACGAAAGCCAGGTATCCCCAGATGCCTCTTCTCTGCATATGGTACCTCCTGTGGGTTGGGGTTACAATGACTGGCGTTTTCTTCTCTGGCTGCTTCAGAGGGAGATCCAGAACCTGAAAAAGGTCCACTTGTCACTGCACCTCGGCCGGCAGCAGCTCCTTCAGCACCAACAGACCATCCTGGAGGTGCAGAAGTCCGCGGCCTGCCTAAGGCAGGAGCTGCAGGCCAGGAGGATCCAGCTGTCTCCGGTGGGCACTCTCAGGGCCCTTACCTGGCTGCTTTGTGACCCCGAATGTCCCTTGTCTCACTTGTACCTGCTGGTAGAAGGGGACTGGGGTAGGGGTCATACAGAGGGAATTGGGGGGGGACCACCAGTTGGGGGCTCTGAGGAAGTATCCTTGAGAAGAATCCAGACTTCCAGGCTGAGGTGGGTGCTATAGGCCTAGAGCAGGAGAAAGGGGAGATGGGCAAGGGAGAAAAGCTCAGGAGAGAGAGATAAAGAAGGGAGAGGGGAGGGGAGAGAGAGAGAGAGAGAGAGAAAGAAGAGTTAAGAGCCTAGCTGGAGGGGACCCAGAGACTCACTCAGCAGGGACAGTGGTGGAGGAGAAACAGCAGGCTCCAGTCAGGGAGTGGGGGACCTCTGGCAGGAAGGAGGTCTGGGATCCATTTGGGAGGCCACCTCTTCCAAAACAGTGACTTCCACAGTTGTCCTTGGATCTAGGCTCCTTTTCCTTTCCTTCCCCTGACATGACAGGGCATGTGGATGAGGGCAGGCCAACCTCAGACATGCTGTGCCCCCTCTCCTGAGTAAGTTGGGTTACAGCAGGATCACCTTGAGCATGGGGATGGGATCGCGTGAGCTGTTTTCTGAAGCACTCAGGGCTAGCCTGATTCTAGAGCTCTCCAGTGTCTCTGCACCTTCTGTCCATCTGTCATAGGGGTGCAGGCCTGGCAGGGTGAGATGACCGACCTGTTCCGGCTATCATTCACTCCTGGGAGTGGGCAGTCCGTGGCACTCAAGCTGCCCTGCTGTGGTCACTGTCACATGCTTTTCTGAAGAGGGAATTGGTGGGACATGGCTCCATTGGGCCTGCCTTGTGTTGTTTTTTCCTAGAGTCCCAGCCCCAGAGTCAGGACTGCCTGGGAGGGGGGCTCAGAGAAAAGCCAGCAGCAAAGGGGAGCTCTGTACCCCATGGCATCACACAGACTCGGCAGTCCCCCAAGCTACCACCTCCAGAGAAGCTCTGAGAGCTCAGAAGTCACACGGTGAGTGGGTCAAGGGGTGGGGTGGGAGGACCTGGCCACAGTCCTGATAATTGCTATATGTGTTTGCTCACTGCCCAGCCCCCACCCAGGAGGATGGGGGGACATGGAAAGTGTGAGGGGATCTGGCTTCTGTGTCTGGCCCAGAGCTGTCTGGACCCCAAGGGAGGAGCAAACAGCAGCCACATTTTACTGGCTCTGTAGATAGCCCGGAAGTGGCTGTGGGGACCCTCCCAGGACTGTTCTGTGGCATGTAGAGGGACAGAGCAGGTGGACAGCCTGGCTCAGAGCAGCAGGTGGTACATACATGACTATCTCAGCCTCTGGGGACCCCTTTGTGACTACTGGCAACTGAGTCATCTCTAAGGCTTGTCTATCATTGCCACTGACTTTAGTTTACCGTTAAATGGGATAAGAGCCCTGCCCAGTCTGATGGGGGGAGGTAGGGGTGGGCATGAGCAGTCAGAGCCCCTTGGGATGGGAAGCAGGTTTATTTTTTTCTCCAGAAGTTTTGAGCTAGGAAGGCTCTATGACTGGAATTTTTTTTTGTGTGTGTATGTGTGTGATTTTTTAAAAAAATATTTATTAGAGAGAGAGAGAGAGGGAGGGAGGGAGGGAGGAAGGGAGGGAGGGAGGAGAGGAGAGGAGAGGAGAATGGGCACACCAGGGCCTCCAGCTTCTGCAAATGAACTGCATCTGACTTTATATGGGCACTGGGGAATCAAACTCTGGTCCTTCTGCATTGCAGGCAAATGCCTTAACCGCTAAGCCATCTCTTCAGCCCATGTGTGATTTTTTGAGGTAGGGTCTTGCTCTAGCCCAGGCTGATCTGGAATTCACTGTGTAGTCTCAGGCTGGTCTCGAATTTGTGGCAATCCTCCTACCCCTGCCTTTCAAGTGCTGGGATTAAAGGTGTGTTTGGAATTCTTTCAAGCAGCAACTTGGGGGGCAGGGTAACTTGGATGTGGCACCTTCTCTGGGAGTGCTCTCCTCCCCTACTGCCTGTCCTCAGATGGCATCACTACCTGCCTCAGCCATCAGCTCCCGTGCCTCCTTCTACCCATCTGGCGTTTTACACTCAACTCAGGCTAGTCTGTAAAAAGAAGGACCCTCAGCTGTCCCATCATATAGTTCTCTGGAGTGCCTCTGGCCAGCCTTGGCAAGGTCAGACCCTCTGTGCCTCCTGTCTGCACCTGCCAGTGGGCTGCAGGCCAGGCCAGCATAAGAGGCCTGGTCCTCACCATGAATTTATCCATCACCCCTGCTGTTGAGGAAGGTGCTGGGGATTTGAAACCTCTTTCAAGCTCAGCCCTTCCTCTAGAAGGCTCTCTAGAGTTTACCAGAGGGCTGGAGGCCAGGTCGATGGTACCACACGGTGATGGGCCTGGACTCCATGGTGAAGGGTCAGTAGGTTATCCTAGGCATTGCATTAGGCATAGCAACTGCTCTATCTCGGGCGCAGGCCCTGCTTGGGAAGCTGCTGAGTGAGGAGGGACTGACACCCTGCCTTTGGCTCTTGGATGTAGCTTGAGGTTGTCCTGGTGATGGGGGCTTGTGGGTTGGGCACTCGGGGTGGGAACAGCTGGGAGGCAGTCACACCCGCTCTACTCTCACCTACCTTGCAGCCTTCCCTCTGAGCCGCAGAAGGGAACATCTCCTCAGACAACTTTGGATGCAGACAAACACCGGCAGCCTCCAGGGGTAACTTGGGGAGACCACACACCTGAAACAGGCAGCCCATTGGTGAAGAATAGCCATGTCAACCAAGGTATCTGCACAGGGCAATAGCCATTCAAGAACAGATGGTTACTCACTCCATGGGTCCCAGCATTCTGTGCAGGCAGCACTGAGATTGGGGTGTGATAGTCTTATCTACTGGGCCATGAGCGATTCAGGCCTCCCTGTGAGCATCTGAGTATGGCAGAGTATACAGTAGGCTGGTTCACAGCAGGGGCTGCCCTTAAACAGTTCTGAGACAGAACATGGGGCACTGCCCAGACAGGTTCTCCTCTTACAAAAAGCTCCCAGCAGGGGAGGCTGCTCAGAGCTGCCCTGGCTTGCCACCAAGTGCAGGCCTGATACCGTCACCAAGCAGGTCTGCCTGGTCACAGTAAGCCTGTGACAGGTGCCAGGAGGATTAGACTTGGGCCTGCCCTGCCTTGAGACTGAGGGACCAGGTCCCCTTGCTCAGAGCCGAGTCTCTAGGTAGGAGCATTGAGGGATGGCAGTCTGACATGACCCCCGCTCTCCCCATCTCTCCCAGGGCCTAGCAGGTTTGCTCTCAGGCACTCAGGTGACCTTCCCTCAGTACTCCCTGAGTTTATCAGCTCAAAGGCAGCCGGTGTAATGCCTGTACCCCATTCTGCCCTGGCCTTTTCTCTTCCCAACTTGGTCTTAGTTTCCCTTGGGATGTGATCAGCTGACATATTTCTGGAGATTATGTGGGTTAAATATCAGATGAATGCTCATCCATGCTGGAGGCCAGAGTGGGGAACCCACACTGACTTGAAAGTCTCCCTCCAGACTCTTCCAGTTCCTTCCGGCTCTAGTTATCTCTAGGCCTGAGGCCCTGTCACTGAAACCTTTGCCTCTGTGGTCACATGACCACCTCCTTGTGCCTGATCTTTTCTCTGTGTCCACCTCCTCTACTCTTCTATATCTTTTAAGACTCAAGTCATTGGATTTAGGTCCACCCAGACTCCAACATGAGCTTGTCTAGAGATCCTTAATTATTATTATTTTTTTTGAGGTAGGGTCTTGCTCTAGTCCATGCTGACCTGGAATTCACTATGTAGTCTCAGGGTGGCCTCAAACTCACAGCGATCCTCCTTAATTTATCTGCAGAGGCCCTATTTCAAGTAAGGTCCATTTCCCAGGGTCTGCAAGTTACAACCTGGACATGATATCATGGAACCCTGGGGTACCCAAGCACACAATGTGGAGAACACAGAATGAGCTGGCCTCTCTAGGACTGGCATCTATGGTCATGGATGCCAAAGAGACTTGGGTTAGAGGGAGAGGGGAGGTCAGCCTTCTGACTAGAAGATGAGGCAGGTATGAACAAGAGGATGTTAGGAGTAGCAGTGGGGACCTGGGATGCACAGAGCCTCTCCTATCACCCGTATGTACACTGTCTCCAGGTGTGGTGTGGGGGTTCCTTATAGACAGGCCACTGCTGGTGACTCTGGGGACTGTATCTTTCAGAGCCTGAGAAGCAGCCTCGTGACCCTGCCCTGGGCCTGTTGCACTCAAGTTCTCTGGACCTCTCTGGACAGTGTCTGGGCCCCGCCTTTCCTGTATGTAACCCCCAGGAAACCCCTCTCCCCAGACCTGTCTGTTTGGGGACTCCTTCATTCTGTCAGTCTGCAGCTTAGTCAAGACCTCAGATACCAGTGTGTCCTTGTTTTCACTAGATGGTGCTGGTGGGCCTCCTGCTCATTTCAGGCCTTAATGCTCCTTCCCCAGGTGGCTCCAGCACCCCTCAGGGTCTCTCCTCCTGTCTTCTTGACGCAATCCATCAAGGAGGAGAGGAGCCCGGTGGCTCAGCTGAGGTGGAAGGAGGCCCAGGAACTACCCCCAGGTAAGGTCCCTGCAAACAGTCTGCAGGCCTCCCCTCTATGGACCTTGCCAGGAGCTTCCCCCACACCCAGTGGACCCTCTTCAAGGCTGGTGCCCAGCGACCAGGCAAGGACAGGGAGGCCCCCCGAGGAAAGCGGAAGAGGATCAGTGCTGGTGGCCCCCTGCTCTGACCACAGACACCTTCTCAGCTAGAAGACTGACTGACTCCATGTCCTGTGGGAGATGACACGGCTGCTCCTTTGGAGATATTAAAAGCAATACCTGTCCTGGCTGTTTTAGCTGTAGCCTTGTCTGTCCAGCAGGCATTTCTAAGTGCCTGGAAATCGGCATCGCAGGAAGCATCCACATTAGCTGGTGCAAGGGTTTGGCACGTGCCAAATTCTTCACTTTCTGAACTGCACACTGGCCCCAAGGCCTCCTGAGGCCTGAGTCTCTGATCTTTAGGGGTGGGAGAGTCTTGCTCGCTGCACTGGGGATGCCCTTGGATGGACAGTGAAGGGTTGGTGTTGCTTGGTACTCTCTGTGCCTGGCTGTCATTCCAAGCTCCCCACATGTGCTTCCCAGCCCTGGGTCCTTAGAAGCAGGAAGGATGCCATTTTTCCCTCTTTTTTAAAACGATTATTTATTTGCAAGCAGATAGAGAGGATAGAGATACAGAGACAGAGACAGAGACTGAGAGAGAATGGGTGCACCATTACCTCCAGCCACTGCAAACCAACTCCAGATGCATGCACCACTTTATGCATCTGGCTCTACGTGGGTACTGGGGAATCAAACTCAGGTCATTAGGTTTTGCAGGCAAGCACCTTAACTACTGAGCCATTTCTCCATCCCAAGGACACCATTTAAAAATATTCTATTTATTTATTTGAGAGAGAGAGAGAGAGAGAGAGAGAGAGAGAGAGAGAGAGAGAGAGAGAGAGAGAGAGAGAGAGAGAGAGAGAGAGATACGCG
>PVHP010012043.1:0-43808 GCA_004024765.1 Zapus hudsonius
TACTGGTTCCGCCATTAGTTGATTTATAATTTTCATTCAGGCACTCCACATTCCTAACCCTCAGTTTTCTCATCTGGATGAATTTGCTAAATTATCATTACAGTTTTCAGTGAGTCTCTGTGCTGCTCCCAAGTACGTGACCAAATATGGCCTACTTATGCATGGCCACAAGTAAAATAATAACTATTTTCTATTCAATTTGCTAATAAAAAGTTAAATTTTATAATAATAATAATAAAACAGTAATATTAACCAACAACATTAATAAGTATATTTAAGTTTAATGTGAAATCAAAGTTTTAAGTAAACGTAGATACTTTAAAAATATCAATGGAGGGGCTGGAGATATGGCTTAGTGCTTAAGGCACTTGCCTGCAAAGCAGAAGGACCTGAGTTCAGTTCCCCAGTGCCCACGTAAAGCCAGATGTACAAGGTGGCACATGCATCTGGAGTTCCTTTCAAGTGGCTGGAGGCCCTTATGCTCCCATTCTCTCTGTGTGTCAGCTCTCTCTCTCTCTCTGTCTCTCTCTAATAAATAACTTTTTTGTTTGTTTTTTTGAGGTAGGGTCTCGCTCTAGCCCAAGCTGACCTGGAATTCACTATGTAGTCTCAGGCTGGCCTCAAACTCACGGCAACTCTCCTACCTCTGCCTCCCGAGTGCTGGGATTAAACGCGTGCGCCACCACGCCCGGCAATAAAATATTTTAAAAAATATTGGTGGACTTGTTTATGTTTGCTTCACTGTTTTAAGCCATGGCTTAGTGGAAGATCATGTGACTGGCATGTGTGAGGCATGAGGTTCAATCTCCAGTATATGTTTTTGCAGCCAGGTGTGGGAGCAGAAGCAGAATGATCAAGAGTTCAAGGCCATCTTTAGCAACATAGCAAGATCAAGGCTTTGATTCAAAAAATAAACAATTTGATTATTTCTTATGTAGCCTCAGTGAGTAGAACCTTTGAAAGCTAAAAGGGAAGGGCAAGAATTGAGAAGAAGTGGGGCTCCCTGGTGTTCCATCCCACCTGGTGATCATTATCTTTCTCTTAATAACATTAGGAAGGTCTGTCAATGAACTTACATATAGATAAATAGAAGGAAAAATAGACCTGTAGTATGAGGTAATTTTTTTTTGTGTTTCTTTAGTTTTTCCCCTTGAAACTGTTCTTTGGTTTAAAATAAATTCGATAAGGCTAAATAACAACAATTTCCTGACAGGTGTCAGAGTACATTAGGAATCTCACCTGGGCAGGGGTGGAAGGTCAGCTGGTCAGTCCTAACCCACTGTGATCTCGCCCAGGGTAACAGAGTGTGGACAAGGCCAGCTAATGGGAAGGTGAGGAGAGTGATCCCCCTCCTCAATATTTTAACTCAGGTCGAGACCTGAACACAAACCAGAATTTAATGAACTCCTAAGAGACTTGACCAAATATTGCTATAATTTTTGGAGAAAGGTGAGGAAACTTAGACTTATTTACATGCCCACAGCATACGGCAGTGCTCAAGGTCTAAGGTTAGAATATTGGCAAATCCTAACCAAAATATTGACTCTGAAATGTCCATGGTTGGAATCAAGGTTTTTGTAGAACATAGTGTTTCAGATCGTGACCAGCCATTCTGATTGCTAATATAAAACTGCTCAAGTCTGCCTGGAAGAGCCCACAACCCTGCAGTTCCCTGCAGCCCCATTCACGGACTGATCCCAGACTTCGTTTCCCCACAGAATGGGTTTGTTTGGCCCCCTGCTGCTGTGTGTCCTGGCGGCAGGCTACGTGGCTGGGTCTCCAGTCCAGCAAAACCTCAACTCCTCACCTCTGCTTCCCCGGGGCTGCAACGACTCTGATGTGCTGTCATTTGCGGGGTTTGCCCTGGACTTCATCAACAGAGACCAAAAGGACGGCTATGTGCTGAGCCTCAACCGAGTGCACGATGCTCGTGAACACTTTCAGGCAAGTGACAATCCCTTTTTGGGGACAACATTTGGACAAGCTTCCAGAACTTTCCAAATTGGAAATCCTGCTGAGAATGCCCTGCCCTGGCCCAGCAGGTGTGCTTTGGTGCTCTTACTGTTACTAGGAGCGACCACTAACAGGGATCCTTTTCTGCCTGCTGGCAGGTTTTGGTAGTTGAGAGGGCATCTTCATGGGCATCATATGTTCTGTCTCTCCCATGAAGCAGAGATCTTTGGTCCTGTCTTCCTGGGATTCTGTTTCACGTGAGTTGGGGTATTTTTTTTTCCACCAGGAAGACACGGGCTCTCTGTTCTACCTTACCTTGGATGTTTTAGAGACTGGCTGCCATGTGCTCAGCAGAAAGGCATGGAAGGACTGCATGGTGAGGAGCTTACACAGCTCGGTAAGTGCTCACTGCCAGGAGCTTTCATAACTCGGTAAGAGCTTACTGCCAGGGGCTTTCAGGAAACACACCAGCAGCCCTCTTCCTACAGGCTGAAGCTTCATGTGTGACATCTGGTAAATGCCTACCTTTATTATCTCCTGAGCAAAAGATCGATGTGTGTCAAAAGCTGTAGACAGAACTAATCAGAAGGGTTGAGATCATGTTGACCAGAATTGAAAAGTTGTTCCCAAACCAAGTCTTGGAGCCAATGTTTAAACTGTAAGAAAAAAGCCTGAAGTAGAGATTCTGTGTGGGGGATAAAAGTAGACAACAGAAGTAGAGGAGGGAGAGCTTTTTTGTTTTATTTTGCTTGGTTTTGTTTTACTGAATATTAATATGATGTTAGTATGAAAGTCTTTGAGGGTCTCATGGAAGGATTTTCTGGAATCGTAGAATTAAAAGGGCCTCAGAAATAACTCCTTCAAAGAAGACCATTGAGGAGACTTGAAAACTATTACTAGAGTTAGTTCTCACTGGTTCTCAGTTTCCTGGAATTGTTTCAGTGATGTGAACTACACATGAACACAGGATGTTAACTTGGGAGTTTTGAAGTTAACTTTTCTTGGTGTTTTCATTTTAATTTATTCCAAGCAGATTGAGAGTTAGTACATACAACCACATGAAGTAATCTTTTGATCAAGATTATCTCTGTAATTATTTAACCAAATAATGTCAACCTGCACCTTAAAAAAACAAATTGTCACTGTTTTCTGTGTCAGCTATAGTTGTTATGGTAACACTCGTTTCTGTGCCACAGTCATGAAAAGCAAGCATTGATTCTGGAATGATGGGACTTTACTTCTCACTCGTGCGATTTCAAAGTGGACATTTCTTCCTGGGAAGGGTTACTCTGGAAGTGACTGAAGGCCCCAACTCCTCCTGTGTGTAGATCAGACCCTGCCACATTCAACATTCACATCAGGCTACCAAGAGAGAAAGAACATGTGCAGACATACAGTTAGAAATTCATCACTTCTTACCTTGCAGTACTTAGAACTCAGCTCTCCATACATAACTGTGAGGGCAGCTGGGAAGCAGAGTTGTGTCCCACAATGGTGAACAAACGTTCTTCCCACCCAAAACTGCAGAACTTGCTTTTAAGTTTCTTGTTACTCTAAGATAAAACCTTCAAGTTCCACTTTGGGGATTCTCTCTGTTATGACATAAAGTGTAATTGTTTGGGGATGGAGAGATGAGTCAGCAGTTATAGGTATTTGCTTGTAAAGCCTGATGGCCTTGGTTCAATTCCCCAGTACTTGCATAAAGCCAGATGCACAAAGTGGCACATGCACCTGGCATTCCTTTGCAGTTGCAAGACACCCTGGAGTGCCCATTCTCCCTCCCTCCCTCCCTCTCTCCATCCCTTCTTCCTTCTCTCTCTCTCCTTGCAAATAAATAAGAATATAAAAAAGAAATAAAACATGTAATTGTTTGTTGGTTCTAGGTTTATGGCCAATGTAAAGCAATGTTTTTGATTAGCAAGCCAAGAAGAGTTCTTCACACGCTGGCTTATAACTGTACTCTCCGCCCAGGTAAGAGTCAGGAAGATTCTGCTTTCCTTAACAAAAGATGGACAGGAGCACTTAGCCAGGGCTTTGCCAAGAGGATGAAGTTTCTGCCCTCCTGGCTTTGTACTCCTTGTGAGATCTGTTATTAAATATTCCCGGAACTTGCCTCTCTACTGAAATTCTATGCATTCTGCTCTTCTCCCCCCAATCATCCTCCATCTCCTTCAGTAACTCCACCCATATGTCCTGCATCAAATGCCCAAGCTTCCATAGATGGCGGTGTATCTACAACTGGTCCCCAGCCTCCCTTATAACTATCTCTGCCACTGTTTTCCTGCAACTCTGTTTGGCTAGCTGCCTCATTATTATCTGAACACACACTGCACCTCCCAAGTGCTGCATCTCCATTGTGCTCTTGCTGCACTGAGCATGCCCTTGATGACCTCTGCCCTGGGAACATCACCATGGCTGCTGCTTCTACAATGTTTCTCTACAAGAAAGCACTGACACTCCCAATGGAACATCGAGCAGCACTACCTTGACTTGGAGTCTTACTTCCTGCTGTGAGGTTTAGAGTTCCTGTCAAGTTTAAGGAGTCCTTAACGTAGTTTAATGAATAAGTTAAGAATAAGGCTGATACGGGCTGGAGAGATGGCTTAGCAGTTAAGGCACTTGCCTACAGTGCCTAAGGCCCTGGGTTCAATTCCCCAGGAGCCACATAAACCAGACCCACAAAGTGGTGGCCCTGGTGCTTGCTCTCTCTCTCTCTCTCTGCTTGAAAATGAATAAATAAAATATTTTTTAAAAAGAATAAGGCTGATACTAAAATGGAAATATGAAATATGAACATGCATTCATTCTAGATACCTTTTTATAAATTTTTTTATTTATTTGCAAGCAGAGAGAGAGAGAGAGAGAGAGAGAGAGAGAGAGAGAGAGAGAGGGAAGAAAGACAGAAAAAGAGAGAGTGGGCATGCCATGGCCTCCAGCCACTGCAAATGAACTCCAGATGCATGCACCACTGTGCATCTGGCTTTATGTGGTTACTAGGGAATCGAACTCTGGTTGTTAGGCTTTCCAGGCAAGTGCTTTAACCACTGAGCAATCTCTCCAGCCCTAGATTCCCTTTTTTCACAAGGGGAAGCCATGGTAAAGAAAATTCCATTGCATGGGAGAATAGAATGTGGCTACTTATCAAATCCCTGTGTGTACATGGCTGCCCTAGCAGACCTTGCTAAAATGCAGAGCAATCGGATAGGTCTGCCAGGGCCCGGGTGCTGAATTGTTAACAAGCTCCAGGTGATCACAGTGCTTCTGATGGGCAGCCAAGAAAAATGCTTTTATTAGCCACAGCTTAAGGTCCTAGTTGGGAAGACAAGACTAAGCTAAAAAGGATTAGAGAACAATTAATAAGCCATCACAGTGCTTCAGGCTGTTAAGGTAAGGAATGGCTGACGATGTATGAGTGACTAGCTACAGATATGGTTCTCCCCTCATCTTCCTCCACCACCCCAAATCTGCGTTAATCAAGACAACATGTGTCTCTAAAAATGCTTCGAGGCAAAGTTTCTGGACTGACACACTACATTTGCCATGCCCAGCTCCTCACTCACACCGCGTCTGCCACCACCAGCTCCTCCCAGACAGACTCTGGCTGTACCGTTAGTGTAGTTATTCTATGTCAGTTACCCAGTGATTTGACCAATGTTTTTTCTGATTCATTTGCATTTTTCTAATCAAAAACTGCATTTCTCCCTTCAGGCTGTCATTGAGTCACTTGGCAAGCATGTATTGAGCACTCATTATGTGTTAGTTATTATTCTAGAGAGCAAGGACTAAAATGTAAATGAGATATGGCAGTAATGAAATGCCAACCTTCCAAAAACACTCCACTGAAGCAATGATAAACAAGACCCTGAACTGGGGAGGAGGGGTGTCTTCTATCAGTAGATTGTATTATGTGTCTTTGAACAAGTTTCCTATAGGATATGAGTTGATAAGAAGTGAAAACTATCTTGCTTTGATTTCTTTTTTAATTCTGAATGTAACACTATTTCTGGACTGGGAATATAGTTCAATTGGTAGAGGACTTGCCTCCCTTCACAAAGCATTGAGTTTAATCCCCATCACCACATAAAGCAGGTGTGGTTAACACAAACCTTTAGTCCTAGGACTTGGGAAGTAGAAGCTGGAGAGTCCATAGTTCAAGGTCATCCTTGGCCAGTCTGGAATGGATGAAATTCTATCAAAAAAGAAAGAAAGAAAGAAAGAAAGAGAGAGAGGGGGGGAGGGAGAGAGGAAGGAAGGAAGGAAGGAAGGAAGGAAAAGAAAAAAACTAAAAGCAAAAGCAAAAAAGTACTGATTACTGCAAAACAGCTAAATGCCTTTGTAGAAAATGTCTTTTTCTCACTCCATCTTTGCCAGCACTAAGTATATCTTTGCCTCTGGCATAGTCAAATGATTATAACTATTTACTCTACTGGAAAGCCAATATTTTAAAAGTAATCTCATCAACAGTTTCCCAAAGAAAGATTCACCGTATGTGTCCTGACTGTCCAAGCCCCAGTTCCATCGACTTGTCAGACCCCAGTGTTTTGGAAGCTGCCACCGAGTCTCTTGCAAAATACAACCATGAGAGCCCCTCAAAACAGTACTCTCTGGTCAAAGTTACCAGGGCTTCTAGCCAGGTAAGGCTGAAATGGCCAGATCAGTTACATACGTCTTCTTTTATCACTAACTGTTGCTACAGGTTGGAAAACTGGGCGACTACCCGGGTGTTCTGTATAAGAAGAACTTGATAGCCTTTCTCCATGTTCCCATCTCTAGTAGACCTGGTGTCCATTACATCCCAGCTTCCGTAATTCCCTGACATTTACACAAGTGTCATGTGACTTGGTTTTACTTTAGCCACCTTAAGGCAAGAAGAGAAATGATTCCCAGTCCCCCTGGGAGTTCTACATAGGCTCACTATTTATTCACGTGTCCACATGGTAAAGCAAAACAACTTTTATTCTACGGTAATGCCTGGGGGAGTAGATGTTGACTTTTGTAAATTATAGAAAGTTAAGGCTCATTTGTATTTTGATTATTTTAATATTTGTCTTATATATAAAAACTTAAAGACATATCTTCATGGGGGAAAATAAGCTCACCAAGGGAAAGTGTTTAGGGCCCTTCAAATCCTGAGGGATAGGAGCTGGCTAAGTCATGAAGTCCTGTTTGGATCCCCAGAACCCACATAAAGCAAAATGGTATAGTGTAAGCATCCTGCATCCCAGCTCACTCACAGCAAGAAGGAAGGCAGAGACAGGAGAGTCTCCTGGAAATTCACGGGCCAGCTAGCCTGACAAATGAGAGACCTTGCCTCAAACAAGATGCAAGGCAATGTCCTACCCCCGACCTTCACACACATGCTGTATGTGACCTCCATACACAAGCTGTGGCATGTGGATGTCTGTGTATACATACATGGACACACATGCATACACACCATACACACATGCATCAAAAGTTATAGCAGATGGTTTGACACCGATGGAGGATTCCAGGGCTGTGTATGTTGGTAATGCTTTGGGGGATGTGTCATTTATATGTCATTTCTGTAAATGTGATGTTGCCAATCTGGGAACTTCTCCTGGGGTGGGAAGGTGTGATTTTAATGTCTCAAATCTTGTCTCATAACAGTGGGTGGTTGGCCCTGCTTACTTTGTGGAATATTTAGTCAAAGAGGCACCATGTACCAAATCCCAGGCCAGCAGCTGCTCACTTCAGTCTTCTGACTCTGAGGTGAGTGATTCTGAATGTCTACATGATTAAGATATGTGCTCACAGATCATCAGCATGTGTTGAGTATAAATTATACTTGACCTTCTTTTTTTATTTTTATTTTTTGGGTTTTCAAGGTAGGGTATTGTTCTAGGTCAGGCTGGCCTAGAATTCAGTATATAGTCTCAGGGTAGCCTCGAACTCACAGCAATCCTCCTACCTCTGCCTTTCAAGTCCTGGGATTAAAGGCATGTACCACCACACCCTGCAAATTATACTTGAGGTATTAGAAGGCATTAGATGCTTCTCCTTCCCTTAAGAAGCAGCCAACTAGTTAAAGATTAGGCAGGTCTAAATTCAATGACTCTGATACAATTGTCATTGCATATCAGATCAGAGGCTCTGATACAATTGTAAAAAAAGTGGTCATGAGGAGTTATGGAATATACACTATAGTGTTCCATTCCTTGGACCACCTTTCATAAAAGAAAGAAAAATAGTCAAATGGAAAGTCAAAGAAAGTATCTTTCATGGGGGGATGGGGTGCCTTGAAACACACCTAGGAATGTAACTGGGCACAATTTATATAATCTATACACTAGAAAATCCATCGTTGTAATGTATAGAATTCAGTTGTTTTTTAGAGTATTCATTGTTATTTTAAAAATGTTTCCATCAGCTCCCAAAGGAAACTCCGTATTGATCAAACCTTCAGTTATTCCCCACTGCTCTCCTTGAAAGCCCCTATGAACCGCTCACTTGCAGTTTGTATGTTTATGGCTCTGTCTATCTGAACATTTCAAAGGAATGAAATCCTGCAGCAAATGCCTTTGTGTGTGTATGTGTGTAAGAAGGAGAGAGAACGCTGAAATGATCAACTCCTTCAGACTAGCCAACGAGTAATGTTGCTAAAATTCAACACTGCTCATAACAATTACTTTCTAGATATTCATTTTCTTACTAACATGCATCAATTATACAAACCAATGTGATTCACTATGATATTTCCATGTAGGCATAACAGCTCTGTCCATCATTTTCACCAACTAAATTACTACTATTTTGAAATAAGAAAACAAAGATGCTGGGCATGATGGCACACACCTGAACCCCAGCATTCCAGAGGCAGAGTTAGGATGACCCTTGTGAGTTGGAGGCCACCCTGAGACTACAAAGAGTGTTCCAGGTCAGCCTGGGCTAGAGTGAGATCCTACCTCAGGGGGAAAAAAAAAGAAAAGAAAAGAAAGTTATTTTGTTTTCAAATAGAGAGAAGGTAAAATAACTGAGACCAGTTTTGCCTAAAGAGAAAAAAATAACTCATGTGAAACATACATTAAGGACTATAAAAAAGCCAAAAACAAACTTCCTAATTGACCCAAGGGTAGAACCAGGGCCAAGTGGTATAAGTTGTATAGATACAGTTTTCTGCTTAATACAAAGACCTTCCCAATTGACCTTCCTAATTGAAATTTAATTCCTCAAGAAAATACTGAGCTTTCCACCATTGGAAGATACCTAGCCTACTTTGTGTAGAGATTACTAGAAAATTGGCTGAGAGTGTTCCAGGCAGGAGCACAACTGTTCATTGGCTGTGTGTCTACACGAACAGAAAGCAAGTGGAGCTCATTTATGCTCATCAGTAACTGTAATGCTCACGTGCCTTCGCTTTCTTTCTTTCAGCCTGTTGGTCTTTGCAAAGGTTCTGTGACTCGAGGACCCTTAGAAAAGTTTGTGTCTGTGTCTTGTGACTTCTTTGAATCTCAGGTAATTTTCAATCTAATTAGAATATCTATACTTAGCTGCTACTGTTTATTCCTTATCACGTCACTCAGGCTACTATAAGGCCACATCCCTACGAGAGGCGGTCAGAGACCTAGCACACAGTTTAATCGCAGTATGTCCCCACAGAATAAGGAAGACATACTCAGAAACAGTGAACTACCAGCTTGAATGGCTTAAGCCCCCAACACATGACCTTCAGCTTGGTCCAGTTGAGCCAGGCCACCTTGGCTCCAGCCCGGCTCTGCCCCTGTGAGCTGTGTGGCCACCAGCACTTCCATACCAGCTGAGTCTCCCTTGCCTCAGCTGTACAATGAACTTCATAACCTACCTCATTCTGATCCCTGAGACCAGTGAGAGGACTTGGATGGAGGGCACAATACTGGGGCTGGCACACAGCAATAAAAGCTACGATGTGATGCCACTCCTGGGAGCAGAGGCATTGCCAGGGACTCTGAGCAAGTGTTAACCCTCTCTAGACCGTCCATGTTCAGCTTTGAAATTGTGAGGCTTAAACTCAAAGCTTTTTCAGGTCTTGGTTCCGCCTGGCCCTTACCTATTTTTTGTCATTTTTTTCACCCTTTTATGGGGAGACCTATTCTTCTAGCTGGATTCCTTGAACAGTATTCATCTAGAAAGACGCAAAGCAAAACCTTGGGTATGGTGACACATGCCAGTATCGCAGCACTTAGGAGAGCCTGCCATGAACACTCAAAGAATAGTTTTGCCTGGTACCAGGGATTGTAGTATTTCCTCTGTGGAATTCTGTACTTGAAAATATTCTTGTTTCAGGATCAGAACCCAGGAAGTAAGAAGGTCCCTCAGGGAAGTACAGCGCCTACCAATTCCCCCTCCCAAACTGTGTCCAGGGGGTCTGTCCAGCGTCTCCCTGACCTGGATGATAAGAAGCCTGAAGATGCCCAAGAAAAAGATCCTCAAGAGGCCTTTCCTGTAAAACTGGATCTGACCACGAATCCCCAGGGAGAAACCGTAGATGTCTCCTTCCTCTTCATAGGTCCTCAGGAGGAGAGACTGCTTGTACTGCCTTTCCCTGGGGAGGAGCAGCGCTCTGCTGAGTGCCCAGGGCCAGCCCAGGAGGCCAGCCCTCTTATCCTCCCTCCCTGAGATTCCCAGAGAGGGCTCCACAGGGTTACAGTACCTTCAGGAGATGAGAGGTGATGAGGCTGGGCAGAGCTGAGGGTCCAAGTCTACAGAGTGACTAATAAAGCATGTTCTTTTGACCCTTCTTTGTGTCGCATGGGGACTGGAAATGGAAAAAACGAGACTTACCTCCAACATGGCTGCCCTGGCCACAGCACTGTACTCTGGGCTATAGCTCACACTAACTGTTCAATCACTTGCCATGGCCAGAGGACTCTTTCCTGTCTTCAACCTCTCATTTTTCAAAAAATATTTTATTTATCAGAGAGAGAGAGAGAGAGAGAGAGAGAGAGAGAGAGAGAGGCAGAGGCAGACAGAGAGAGAGAAGGACAGAGAGAGAAAAATGGGCATCCAGGGCCTCTAGCCACTGCCAAAGAACTCCAGACGCATGCAGCACCTTGTGCATCTGACTTTATGTGGGTTCTGGGGAAGGGAACGGACCTGGGTTCTTAGGCTTCAAAGGCAAGTCCCTAACTGCTGAGCCATCTCTCCAGCCCCGACCTCTCATTGTTAATGATGTTTATCATTGAGGCCTGTGTATATGCTTTCCCAGATGAAAGTTTTCCATGATTAGAGACACTTCTCTAATGCTCAGTCATAAAAGAAATCAAAGTTCAGCAGAGTGGCCCTGTGCACTGCCCTTTGCTTATAAGGTCAAGTCTAGGGGGATATTACCCACACCATTCTGAAACTTTAGTTTCTTTTCATCTGCCTTAAAGGTCTCTGGGTCTTCACAGTGTAACCCCTCAATGAGATGGGAGAAGAAGTGTACATTTGGCCTGAGCCAGCCCTGTGGTAACCCCAGATATCAACAGTCCCCATTGTTACAGGATTCCTGAGAACAAGCCTCAAAGAGATGGAAGGGCCCATCATGACCATCATGGCATTTGATTGTATTCTTCCTTTTTCCATACTTAGAAAACCATGGGGGTGGAGATATTTTTCAGTGGTTAAGGCACTTGCTTAAAAAGCCTAACAACCTGCTTTCCATTCCCCGGTACACATGTAAAGCCAGATGCACAAAGATAGCACATGGTCTGGAGTTCATTTGCAGTGGCTGGAGGCCCTGGTGCACCCATTCTCTCTTTTTGTCTCTCTTCTTCCTATTTCTCTCTGCTTGCAAATAAATAAAATATTTTTTAAAACATGGGAATTAATGAGTTGGCACAAAAGAAAACCATGGAACAAATTTCCCTGCAATAAACACACACATTTCAACAAAGAATCTACATGTCCTCATCCAGGTAACCATTTCTTTTTTTTATTAATGAATTATTGAGTTTATTTGAGGAGAAATCACAATTTGTGGCGTTTATTTAAAGAGAATTGAGATCTGCAAAGAAAGGCTGGAACATTTTTTATGTGAGACACATATCTCAAAAACATGGAAGTTAAGGAGAAATTGAAGCTTAGGGAATAAAGTTAGAATGAAGCCAGGAACCCGTGAGAGCTAGAAAGACAGGCTTACAAAGGGAAGTTCAGAAGGGATTGCAAACACATGGAAAGCCAGATCAAACTGGGGCTTAGAAAGTGAAGTTCAAAGGGGGCTTCGAACACATGAGAGCTTTAAGGAAAGGTTTAGAGCGGCTGCGAACAAACGAGAACTTTGAGGAAAGCGTTAGAGGGGCTGCAAACACATGAGAGCGCCCATATGGCAGATCCCAAATGTCAATCAAGCCACACATAGTAAATTCAGGGACCATGAAACAGAGAAGGGAGATTGGGATTAAAGAGGGAACACACTTGGCATCAGCTGCATGCTTCCTCAAGGGGGTAAGTGGGTGGGGGGAGAGAACCCACATGGCTGATCCTGAGCGGGAATCCACACATGGTAAATCAGAGACCATTAGACAGATAGAGCAGAGAGACCAGAATTAAAGAGACATTAAAAGACAGAGTTAGGTTTCCCTTCCCCACCCAGCCAGGAAGCCTAGTGGGGCTGGGAACCGAGACCCACGTGGGAGAAGCTCAGGCCACACCAGATAAATAGAGAGGATTTTAGGAACTGGAGAAGATCTCAGGAACAAAGGGCGGTAACCATTTCTTAAAAGAGGGACATGGGCCTTGCTGTAATTGCATAGATGTATACACTCTGTTACTCTTTCCCCTTGTGCATTAGAAGGAAAAATGATTGTCTTAGGGGATCATGTGGGATCTTACATGTTGTCTGCCAACAAGCAGGATAGCACTCAGCTCAGCTGAAAGGGTGTAAGTAAAGGGGTCTTTTATGAAGCCTCATAGGCCAGGAAATGGAAGGCTAAGGGATGCTGAGACACCTGGACCATGGCAACATCAGGGAGCTTTTAGTACCCTGTGCATGGATGGCAGGAAGGACAGCTCCAGAGCTGGAGCTGTGAAGAAGGTGCCACCTGGTGGGAGCATCCCTGATGGTGGGGGCAGTCCTGGTGGTAGGAAGAAAAGTGGTGAGCTTACTGAAGCCCAATGTGAGCTGCAGCTGCAGAGAAGGGGCTGCCCAGCTGGGATGCATTTGGGCTTTGTGTCTCCCTCTCTTTATGACCTTTATCTTTCCTTGTCCAAACTCTTGAAACACCAGGCTGTTTCCATGCTGGCTGCTTCCTCATCCCTGTTCCATCCCCGGCTCACATGTGGGTTCTCTCATCCCCAATCCACTGAGTGGATGTTCCCTAACGAGACAACTCTTTTCTCTAAGTTTAAAGGAAGCATTTCTGTTCACATTTTCTTATACTTTTTCAGGCATCTTGGAAATGCCGATCCTAGCTCACTCTTTAAAATTTCTGAAGCAGACTCCTTCAGTCTCTTCTCCTATCTTGCTGACCATGTCTGTTAGATCCTGACTCAAGGCTCATCTCTCAGATTTGGTTTCCTTTCTCTTCAAAGGCCATGTGGTTAAGCTAACCCCAACCATCTCGACATATATCAGTCATCACTCACGGAGGCTCCTGCATCAAATCATCAGTGGTTTGCAAATGGCTAATGCTAATCTGTGCTGAGACTCAGAGCTGGGCAATTGAGTATGTGGTATTGAGTCATTAGTAGGACTGGGGAGGTGGATCAGCAGTTGAAGGCACTTGCTTGCAAAGCCTGATGGTCTAGGTTTAATTCCCAAGTACCCACAAAAAAGCTAGATGCACAACATGGTGCGTGCCTGTTTTCATTCACAATGGCAAGAGGCCCAGGCACACACATTCTCTCTGATTCTCTCTGTATCTCAAGTAGATAAAATATTTCTTTTTAAAGAGCCATTGCTAATGTGATTTTTATTTGTTTGTTTGTGATAGGGTCTCATAAATTCCATCCAGACTGGCCTGGAGTTTGTTTGGAAAGGATGACCTTCCACTTTTGATCCTTCTGCCTCCTCCTCCTCCTGAGTGCAGGGATTACAGGAGTGCCAAACCACACAGTGCTTATGCTATGCTGGGGATCGAACTCAGGGCTTTGTGCATGGTAGGCGAGCATTTTGCCAAATTAGCAACATCCATACCCACTTAAATGACTTATTCAAATATTAGAAAATGACAATTCAATAAAAATTTGGGGAAAGGCTAGGTGTCACATGCCTTTAAGCCCAGAACTCAGGAGGCCAAAGTAAGAGGACATCCATAAGTTCAACACCACCTTGAGACTACATAATGAATTCCAGGTAAGTTTGGGATAGAGTGAGACCCTGTCTTGAAAAACTAAAAAGAAAAAAAAATGGAGGAACTGAGTGAAAGGGGGCAGAAAGAATGTAAGAGCCATGGTGGAGGAGAATATCCAGAGACATTGTCCCCCTCAGCAACAATACATGAGGGGGGAAGAAAAAAAAAAGAATGAAAAAACTGGCTACCTCTGATGCAGTTCATACCCCCTAACCTATGGACAGATCCAGTATGCGCACTGAGGAAGGACCCCAATGGGTAGGGGACAGAGAGGAGGGAAACGGGGGGGGGCACCTTCACAAGATTTGTTCATACAATGTATATACTTATTCATAATAAAGATGTTTTTTTAAAGTGGGGGGAAAGAACTGGGAAGATGACTCAGGGGTTAAAAAGCCTTCTGGCCTGCAGTTCAATTTCCAAGCCACCTATCTAAGCCAGACATAAAATAAATGGACCTACATCCAGGAAGGAGATGAACCACCCATAACTTATGATAGACAGCCCTAACAAAACCTTTGAGGAAGTGGCAAGTTGAGCAAGAGACCTACCTCCACAGCAAGTCAGATAACCGGTGAAAGGATAATGGAGACAGACACTGAGGATACCCAACAGTCCAAAGCAGAAATCCAGAGTCTCTTATGACCTCAACAGTAAAGCAGACCTAAAGCTCACTCACCATGACTCAGGGATCTGAGTCGAAGAGGGGGCAGAAAGATTGTAAGAGCCACGGTGGGGAAGAATATAAAGTCACTGCCCCCCTCAGTAACAACATCAACAACAAACAACAACAACAACACCACACACACACACACACACACACACACACACACACACACACACACACTGGCTACCTCTCATAAAATCCATAGTCTCCTATCCCATGGACTGGTCCAGCAAGCCCATGGAGGAGTGCACCCAGTAGGTTGGGGACAGGTAGGAGGGAAATGAGGGTAGCATCACAATACTTGCTCATACAATGTATCTAATTATTGACAATAAATATAAAAAATGGAGCAAATTTGGTGTTTTTTAGTAGGAGCAAGAGGCCCTAGCCAGGTGTGACAGCACAAGCCTACCTTCTAACTGTGGGAGGCAGAGGTAGAAGGATTGCTCTGAGTTCAAGGCCACCCTGAGACTACATAGTGAATACCAGATCAGCCAGGACTAGAGAAAGACCCTACCTCAAAAATAATAATAATAATAATAATAATAATAATAATAATAATAAAATGAGGCCCTGGTTCTCTCTCTCTCTCTCTCTCTCTCTCTCTCTCTCTCTCTCTCTCTCTCTCTCTCTCTCTCCCCTCTCTTGCAAACACACACACATGCATGTATGTGTGCAGATAAATAATTTTTAACTGACAAAAGAGCCAAACTTCAACAAAAGATGGCAAATGTGCATATGAAAAGATGTTGACTAGCATATGTAACCAAAGAAATGCAAATTAAAACATTGATGAGACACCACACACCTACTAGAAAGCCTAAAATCCAGAACTCTGGAAACACCAAATGCTGCCTACACGTGAAGCCATGGGAACTTTCACCCTTGCTAGTGTTCAGAAAGAGCTTCTGAACGAAAACACACATAGGAAAGAAATCCCAACGTTCGATCGGTAGGGGGAGCGGAGAGCCCTGAGCATCCCGCCGACCCTCCCGGCCTGGTCCCCATCACACCTGGGGAGGAGCCGGAGCGGCCACAGCCACCGCAAGCAGGTAGGTGAGCAGGTGAGCAGGTGAGCAGGTGAGCAGGCGAGCAGGTGAGCAGATGAGCAGGCGAGCAGGTGAGCAGATGAGCAGGTAAGCAGGCGAGCAGGTGAGCAGGTGAGCAGGTGAGCAGGTGAGCAGGCGAGCAGGCGAGCAGGTGAGCAGGTGAGCAGCGAGACCAAGACCCAGCACCACGGGCAGCGGCGGCCCGGGCAGCCTCACATTGTCGGAGGCGGGGACAAGAAGGTCATCGCAAGGAAGCTTTGGGGAACCCGAAAAAGGTTCAGTGTCAGGGACGGATATGGTTTCATTAACAGCAACGACACACCAAGGAAGAAGCGTTTATGCATCAGGCTGCCATAAAGAAGGGCCCAGGAAGCACTGCAGTGGAGGAGATGGGGAGGCGGTGGAGTCTGGTGGTGGAAGGAGAGAGGGAGGGAGGAAGGGAGGCCGCAGGTACTGTAGGTGCTCAGGCCCCCGTGGGGTTCCAGCTCGGGGCAGGAAATACGCAGCACATGGTATCCATTGCACACCTGTCCAGAATTCCCAGAACAGTGAGAGTGGGGAAAGAAGGAAGGGTCGCAGAGTGCTCCAAGGCCAAGGCTCCCACCTTCCTGCACGAGGAGCTCCTGCACAGGGAGCTCACGGAGGGTGCTGACATCCAGGCTGCAGGAGAGCAGGGCAGACCAGTGAGACAGAATATGTATCGGGGTTATAGACAACGATTCTGCGGGGCCCTCCTCGCCAAAGACAGCAGAGAGAGGACAAGGAAAATCAAGGCGATGACACCCCAAGGTCAGCAGCCTCCTCAACTTCAGTTACCTACGCAGACGCCCAGAGAACCCTAAACCACACAAAGAGACAAAAGCAGCCCATCCGCCAGCTGAAAATCCATCCACTCCAAGGCAGGGTCTTTACCATCATCCCGTTTAGTTACCCAACAAGAAGTGAATATGAAATTCCAGCAATAAGAAATAAGCAAAAGATTGGAGCTGAAGATCTTAAGTGCTTGCTGTTCGCCTGTTGACCAGATAAACTAGAACTCTCTGCATTGTCTCTGCTGTTGCTGCAGCATGGGATTTTTATTTTTACCTAAAGATATCTTTTTGGTAATGACAAACGTATTTTTGAAAAAAAAAAGCCCGTTTTTTTCTAATACCCCTTTAAAGGTTTTTTAATTGGTTCATATCTGGTCAAGTTGAGATTTTTAAGAACTTCATTTTTTTTAAGAACTTCATTTTTAATTTGTAATAAAAGTTTACAACTTGGTTTTTTTCAAAAAAGTTAATAAAGGTCTTAAATAATTGTCTTTGTGTAAAAAAATAACTAAACATATCTTGATATTTACAATCATACATCTTGATATTTACCCAAATAAGTTGAAAATTTACATCTACACAAAAACTCACACATGGATGTGAACACTTATTACTAAAACTTGGAAGTGACAGGGTTGTCCTTTAGTAAGTGGGCAAGTGAATACAATAAAATGTTATATATCCAGACAATGGAATATTACTTGATGATTTGAAGAGAAATATGAGTGTCCATTGCAGTAAAGTTTCACTGTGGACAGGCTTGCTGGGTTGGGCTCCTATGTGGCAAAGATGACCTGATTTGATAGAAAGTTGGGGCTCTGAGATCGAAGTTTAGTGCTTTGAGGGGTTCTAGAATAGAAAGTCATCCAGTCTACCTGTCTAGTTATCCTAGAGTTGGGGCTGTTATCTCTTCAGGAATTGGTCCACAGAACAAATTTCAATGATTTGTGTTTTCCATGGTTATTTCTGAGGTCCCTTCACATGAGAGGAAGGAAAGTTAGTGGAATGGGAGAGAGTTACACCTTCTAAGGCTGCAGAGTGAAAGAAAGAGCTCCAGGTGAGCCTGGACTAGAGTGAGACCCTACCTCAAAAAAAAAAAAAAGAAGGAAGAAAAAACTATAACGACTGGAAAGATGGCTCAGTGATCAAAGATCCTTGCAAAGCCTGGTTCAATTCCCCAGTACCCACATAGAATTGGAGGCATAAAATGGCACATGCATCTGGAGTTCATTTGCAGTGTCAAGAGGCACTGGTGTGCCCATTCTCTCTCTTCTTCTTTGTAAATAAATCAATAAAAATATTTTTTAATGTGGGACTGGAGAGATTGTTCAGTGGTTAAGGTGCTTGCCTACAAAGCCTAACCACCTGGGTTTGATGCCCCAGTATCCATGTAAAGCCAGATGAACAAAATGGCACATGTTGTCCATTTACAATGACTGGAGGCCCTGACATGCTCATTCTCTCTGTCTCTCTTCTCTCTTCTCTCTCCCTCTCTCTCCCTCTGCTTGCAAATAAATAAAACAGACAAGAAAAAAGAATGTGGTCAGGTGTGGTGGCACACGCCTTTAATCCCAGCACTCAGGAGCAAAGACAGAGGGGAGGATTGCTATGAATTCAAGGCCAGCCTGGAATGACAGTGAGTAGTTCCAGGTCGGCCTGGGCTAAGAGTGAGACCCTACCTCGAAAAAAGCCAAACAAACAAACAAAACAAAAAGGAATGGTCATATCAAGTCAAGAAAAGACAGAGAGGAATCTTAGCTGCATCTTACCAAGTGAAATGACCCATCTGAAAAGGTTATATAGTGTTTGTTTCCATCTCTATGACATCTTGGAAAGATGCTTGCAGCCCTAGGATCCGTGGTTGCAGAGACCTGAGGGGAGAGGTGGATGAGCAGATGGAGCTCAGAAGAGATTTCAGGTAGAGAAACTATTTTACAGGATATTATAATGGTAAGCGCATGTCACTGCACATTCGGCAAAAGCCATAGCACATACCCTAGTGAGGGAAGAGTGAATGTAAATTATGGCCTTTGACTAATAATGATATGTCACTGTAACTTCATCAGGACAAATGTGTTTCTCTGGGTTCAAATGTTCTCAGTGGGGAAGCTGTGAGTGGAGGGTCTGAGGAGTGGAGCAGATGATACTGTACTTTCCACGAAATTTTGCTCTAAACCTAAAATTGCTATGAAAAAGTCCATTTTAAAATGTAAAGTAATAAAATAGATACATTAACTATCTGATAAATATTGTCTTCTTTTTTAAAGTCTGATCCATTACAAAAAAAAATCTTGAATGCTATAAAATTCCAATTATTCAGTGATTCCCAAAGAAATACTCCCACTGTATCATTAGAAAAAAAATCACTTTGAAACAGCATGATGTCCCAAAATAACTGCATGGTAAATACACGAACACATATACAATGTAACCTGTCACATAATCTCAGAAAACGATCTACCTGAAGAGTATTTAATGGTGTGAGCAAATGCTCACAGTATAATCTTAAAGAAAACTGCAGTCTTTAAATTGTTACAAGTTTTTTCCCTTAGGAAAAGTTTAGGGGGTGAAGTGTGAAGGGGGAGAGAGAGAGAGATCTAATTTTTATTTTACAATAGTCTATGATTTCAATTAATTAGTTTTATTTTGGCACCTTTTATGTTAATGTCTAAACAAAATATTCTATGGTTAAAACAACTCAAAAATTTAAATCCTATTAAGAACAAAATGATCACTTACAAATATCATGTATTTTTAGCACTCGGGAGGCAGAGGTAGGAGGATTGCTGTGAGTTCTAGGCCAGCCTAGGCTAGAGTGAGACCCTACCTGGAAAAACCAAAAATTCGGAAAAGAAAAACCCAGAAAACAAGACAAATATCATGTATTTTCTACTAGAAACCCTCCCCATAGTCAATGCCACAACCTAGAGCATTAGACAGCTCCCCAAGAGAAATTCTCCTACCCTCCGTCTTCTGCCTCCTTCCCACCAGCACCACACCAGCACCTTTAAAACAAAGCTGCTCAGGACTAGAATAGCATGGTTTGCATTGCACCTGTCTTCAAGGTTGGGAATGACAAGGAGAAGAGGATGCGTGGCTCTGATGGGTACCCTTAAGTCTCAAGAAAACAATATTGTAGGAAGAGCAGAGTCTCATCCGTGGCTCCTCCTCTCTGCCCCTCAGCATTCCCATCCCCTGTCCTAGCCTTGCAGGGAGTTCACACAATCATTCCATGTTGGAGCCAGGTGTGGTGGCACACACTTTTAATTCCAGCATTTGGAAGACAGAGGTAGGAGGATTGCTGTGAGTTCAAGGCCAGCCTGGAACTATAGAGTGAGTTTCAGGTCAGCCTGGGCTAGATGAAACCCTACCTCAAAAACAAACAAACAAGCATTCCATGTTGAGCATAGCCAATGTAGCAATAATAGGAAGGTTTAATTAATAAGCTCGGTTCATTGGAACATAAAACAGTTTCTATTTTACTCAATAGCTTTCCCTTTTGCCCTTAGCAGATTCTACACTTATTCCTGCCATTCTGAGTCACATTGGAGTGGGCCCATTTGGGTCTTCACTAAAAGCTTGGTTTCAAATATTGTTCTAAATATGTTTCCTCCACTTTTTGAACCAACCTGTGACCCTCGGAAGTGAGATGTAATTTTCATATGATTCTTTCCTTTTTCTATCTCTCTCTAAATTCTTTCTCCCTTTCAGTTCTATTTAGAGGCCCGGTCATTCTCAATTTTTAAAATTTATTTGCAAGCAGAGAGAGAGAGAGAGAGAGAAAGAGAGAGAGAGAGATGGTGACAGGGCCTCTGGCCACTGAAAACAAACTCTGGGTGTTCAATTGTTTCACATGGGTACTGGGGAATCAAATCCAGGTCATTAAGCTTTTGCAGGCAAGCACCTTAACCACAAAGCCATCTCTCCAGTCCCCCATTCTCAATCTTGACAGCACATTGGAATTACCTGGGGATTTAAAAACTTTCCATTCCCGGGTCCACACCCAGAGACTCTGATTCTATTTGAAGGGGTCTGGATACTGGGATTGATCTCCCTGCAATGCTGGAGATCAAACCCAGGACCTTGCACATACAAGACAAATGTTCTACCACTGAGTTGTAGTTTTCTCTTACAGCGCTTTGATGCACCAATTAGTGTAATGGTGGCAAGTCTGATATGGGGGAAACCAACAGCTCTCTGATTGGACTTGAGGCCTGCTCCACAGGAGGGAATTCCTGCCTGGCACTGAAAACCTTATCAAAAACTTATGTTAGAAAAGCCATAAGGCCTAGCCAGGGAAACTATTAATGTTGTCTGGATAAATGCTTATATAAACCAAACTTCCCTCTAAATAACTTGTGTTTATGCCCATATATTAATGCTACTCTCACTTCTGCTTAGAGAAGATTCTCTTTCCACATGTTAGGTGACCACTGGGGTGACTCAAAACTCACAAAGGGGCTGAGTGTTCAGCACTAAATAAGATATCTCTAGCACACTCTCCAAGGCTCAGGGTCCATTTGGGAAGAGGAAGCAGAAGGAATGTAACAGCCAAAGGAAGGGGAGGAGTGCTTATAATACAGTCTTCCAGACAAAAAGTGGCCTTGGTATTCCTGACCTCACAGTGGCTGAGGCTACCTACAAAAGGCCTGCATAACAGGAGGAAAAGATGATGACATCAAAATAGAAGAGAGACTAGTTGGAAAGAAGGGATTCGGTGGAGGGGAGATTCAGGAGGGGGGAAAGGGAGGATTGTGATAGAGGACTGCGATCATGGTATATTGTCTATATTTATGAAAGGTGTCAATAAAAAGTTTTTTTAAGTCCTAATATGAAGCCATGGTTGACAATTACTGCTGTGTAGACTCTCATAGTAAAGTTTAGAGAGGAGAGATGCTGCCTAAGAGGCTGGCTATCCGGGGCCAGTGAGAAGGAAGCCTAGGCTGATTCTCTCAGGTCCTTTCTGAAGCCTCAGCCTCTGCAGACAGGAAGGTTCCACATGATATAGGTTCCTCTGGAGGGTGGGGTCGGGGTCAGCTCTACCCCAGCCCTGTTCCTCAGTGCTGAGCCCCTCCCCAGGAGAATAGCCAGCCAGTTGCTAGACTCCTGGTCTTACCACTCTCCTCAAAGATGTGTCTGCCATTTAAGAGCGATACATAATTGGGGTGATCTAGAGGTACCCCTACTTCTTCCCAGAAATACTACTAATAAGTAGCACCATTTATTCAGCACTTACTCTGTGCCAAAGGTTGTGCTGATTGCCTTATATTTCTCTTATTATTTATTTTACAAGATGTCCAAGAGGCATCAATTCCCATTTTATAAATGAAGAAACAACATCAGAGAAGCTTAAAGCATGGCACAACCACAGTCATACCATGGAGGATCCATATGGAGCCCCGCAGAGAATGATGGGATGAACAAGGGACCCACAGCCACAGCCATTCAATCAACACAGGATAAACTAGGGGGACAGAAACCAACAATTTTCAACACAAAGCCCCCTAAACTCACAACATTAAAGCAGCCTTAATACTCACCCACCATGACTCAGAGAACTGAGTGGAAGAGGGGGCAGAAAGATTGTGAGAGCCATGGTGGGGGAGACTATCTAGAGGCATGACACCCCTAAGTAACAACACACTTGGGCCAGGAGAACCAGGCTGAGTACTAGGCTATCCATGGTCCCCTGCCACAAGGACTGATCCAGATGTCCCACGGAGGAGGAGGATATCCAGCTGATTGGGGATGGGGAGGGGGGGCATTGGGGAATTGGGGATAACAACTCATTGTTTGCCCACTAAATAACGTAACTCATTATGGTCAATAAATATATATATATTTTTTAAAAAAGCATGGCACAGTAAGAAAGTAATAGAGCTAGAGTTAGAAGTTCTGATCTGAGCACAGAGTTCGAATCCTTCTAGTCTATTTCAAGTCTGTTCCCTTCGTGAGGCTAATGGTGGAACTTGTTACCACCCTCAGATGCTGCAGTTCTTGCTTTTTACTATGTGTGTTAGAGCTGTAATCCACAGAGGCAACCCTTGCTAGAGATTTCCAGCTGAGACAGACAGGCAGACGGACAGTTAGTCCAAACCTACCCCCACACCCAGAGGCAGTGCTTAGGGTCAAAACACACATTCTAGATCTGCCACCCACGAGAAATAGCCAGATGTGTTCAGATCACTGTCTCAGCCACTCACCAGTGGTATGAGCTCAATTTTCTGTCTCCAGAAGCCATTAATCATTTACAGACTGTCGATGGATATTTGAACCAGGGGTCAAGGTAAGCCATACCGAGTTATACAACAAAAATCTATAAAGACCGAATTAAGTGTGCATGCATGTGTGTGAGAGCGATTCGCCATCACATTCTCTGCTATGGTAGGTCTCCATCGACTGGCACCATGAAGGCGCTCTCTGCGGCACTGCTGGTGATCACGCTGCAGTGTGCCAGCGCCGTGAGTCCCACCAACTGCGATGCTAGCGAGCCTGTGGCCCAGAAAGTGCTAGACTTGATCAATAAAGGGCGGAGGAATGGCTACGTTTTCCAGTTGCTGCGAGTCGCTGATGCCCACTTGGACACAGTGGTGAGAAATGACCAATGGCAGAGCTGAGTTGGGAGACGGTGTATGAGGGGCCAAGGGGATTGTGACCCCTAAGCCAACTGTTTGGAACAACCAATGGCTTTGGTCATGGTTTTCTGTTGAGTTTCTGGGGCTGCTCTGAATTGTGGCTTTTGCCTTCAAACTAAAGTTTGTTATTGGCATGTTCATTAACTCTGAGTTAGTAGTCTGTAGGTTTTAATAAGCACTCATGCTGAACCCAATGGAATGTGAACGACTTTGAGAGGTAACCTAGAATTAATTGTGGGACTTGTGGGAATAATACTCAGCTGAAACACATAAGCCAGATATGTAAAATATGACATAGTGACCACATACATGCAAAAGATAACGGAACAATTTAATGATATCTGTCAAGACTGACTGGGAGAAGGATCACTTGATCTGAAGAAGATTGTAGGCTTATCATGAAGCCAGGAAATCCTCTGTCTTCTCAGATTATATGCTTATTTAGAATGGATTTGACGGGCTGACAGAAACTGAAAAGATTCTCATTTCGCCCCTGACAACAATAATGATGATAATGATATAGCCTATGTACTTTCTGCATAAATGATTGAAATCAAGTAGCTCACACTATGGACTACTAAAAAGACAAGCAGAGGAATATATATATATGTATATATATGTATATATATATCTTTTAAACCATTAGAAAGAGGGTGGCATTGAAAATGTAGAAAATAGGAATATAGGAATTTAAGATCCAACAAACAGTTGGGTGACTCTCTGTCCCATTCCAAGCTCTTCGCTACATGTGTAGGGCACAGGATAAAAGAACACAGTGCTATTTCTTGAGTGGCAAAATAGAGAGGTCAGGGGAGGGGACACAATGTGCCTGGGCAGATGGAGGATATAAGCTAGGGAGATGCTGCGTGCATGAAGACATGAGGAAATGAGGACCAGACCCAGACAATGGGAAATAAAACATTAAGAATGACGAATAAGAGCTGGAGAGATGGCTCAGCAGTTAAGGTGCTTGTTTGCAAAGCCTGATGGTCTGAGTTTGATTCCCCAGTCAGTACCCATTTAAAGCCAGATGCACAAAGTGGCTCATGCATCTCGAATTCATTTGCAGTGGCAAGAGGCCCTGGCAGGCCCATTATCTGTCTCTCCCTCTCTCTCCTTGCAAATAATTAAAAGATTAAAAAGGACATTTTAGAAATTACTGTTGATGCAAAACACACAGCTTCGTCTTAAAGGGAATAGGAGATAGCTTATTCTGGAGCCAAATATGAGTAACCATGGCCCAGGAACACAGATTCAGGTTATCCCAAATTACATGTTCTAACATGTTCAGAGTTCCTTGGAGTTTCTATTGTTACAGAACAAACGAAGGTCAGAGACCAAACCACTTTTCAAATGTATTATTGAAAACATCATGTAGGCAGGTTACAGCAAAGTGGAGAAATTTCTGCCAGGAGCCTCAGGTGTTATCTGATGATGGTCTTAGCCTTTGTGTTGGTGGAAGCTGGTGGTCTGTTAGTAAATTCCATAAAGCTCTCAGCTGATCAACTGATAGTCATAAGGTCAGACACAGAGGTGGGCAATGCATCGACACTAAGGGGCTAAAGATAACCCAGGATAATTTGTCTCTGGATCCATAACATTCCATTTCTGCAATCACTTTGTTCTATCAGTCAGTCAGCCGAATGATGTCTGAAGGAGGTGCAGCTGCTTAAGAGGAACTTTACTTCACGTTTACTGTTTTCAACATATGGATCAAATGGCACAAAGGTCAAACAACTGCAAAGATTTGGATGTAAACAGGAGTTCTGTTTAAGAAGTAGAGAGTTCTGCCTGACATCTCAGCACTTGGGAGAGTGGAGCAGGAGGATCATGAATTCCAAGTTGGTCTATGCTGCTATATAATGAGATTTTATTCTAAGAAAAGGAAAAGAAAGGGAGGATTAATTTTATTTTTTTAAATGTCTGAGAATAAAGAGAGCTCAGCTGGTAAAGTGCTTGTTGTACAAACAGGAAGACCTAAGGACTTTGAAACCCAAGTACCTACATAGAAGCCAGATGTTTGCTTTCTAGTTGCTGTGACAAAGAACCAAAAGCTGCTTGTGGAGGAAAGGGTTTATTTTGGCTTATGGACTTGAAGGGATGATTCATCCTGGCAGGGAAAATGATGTCATGAGCAGAGGGTGGACATCACCTCCACCACAGCACTGCAAACATAGACAGGAAGGTGTGCCAAATACTGGCAAGGGGAAGCTGGCTATAATGCCCATAAGCCTGCCCCCAACAACACAGCTCCAACAAGGCTCTAGTACTCAAACTGCCATCAGCTGGGGATCAATCACTCAGAACACATTTGTTTGTGGGGGGACACCTGATCAAACCATGATAGTAGGCCTGTAATCCCACTTCCAGGGAGGGGACAGGAGGGTCCTGGGATACTCACAGGATAGCTAGTCCAGCCAAATTCATGAGCTCTAGATTTAGTGAGTGACCCTGTCTAAAAAAAGTGGAAAGCCATGTTTACTGCTGACCTATGTGCGTGCTCACACACACACACACACACACACACACACACACACACACACACTCCACAAACATAAAGCAGCTTCTGGGCTTGAACATCTTACTGACGTGTTCCTTTCTTGGCATTTCTCAGGAATCTGCAACTGTCTACTATTTAGTCTTAGATGTGAAAGAAACTGACTGTTGGGTCCTATCCATGAAACCCCAGGATGACTGTCATTCAACTGTTTCTGGAAGGCCATCTGACATAGTAAGTAACTGAGTACTATTTTCCTCCTCTTTTCATTTTTACCTTCTACCCACTCTGCTCACTCAGGGGAATTACATACTGGGAAAATACAGCAGGAGATGCTGCTTATGCCTTGAGATTCATGAAGATTGTGTTGACCATAAGCAGTGCTCCTGAAAGCCATTCTACAAACCCACATCAAGATAAGTTAGCAGGGCCTGTGGTCCCTGGGTATAGTAGCATTATCAGCTGGAGTCTTGGGGAAAAATCACCTTACATCGCTAGACTTTTCTCAACTCTGAAATTAGAGGAGAGGGTCGGCCCTGATGGATTCTAATGTAGTTTTCAGCCCTCACAGCCTGAAAGCTTGTAACTGAGTACCATGAAGGCTGGTCCCATTAACAGGACACTCTAAAGGGCTGAGCTGAAGGGAAGTATATGTCTTGCTGTGTGTGTTGATCCTGGGTACCATGATGCCAGTCCCTCTCCACAGTGGGGGACAGCACAGAGAAAGGAGCACAAATGTAAGATTTCATTTCCAAGACATGAGAATTTTTCATACCTAGGATCCTTAATGTTTCTCCTTTGAAAATGCTTGGCCATGGTCCATTTAAACAGTTTCTTTCTTGTTCTCATAAGGGCTTTGGGTGCCCATAGTGTGCAGAACACAGAGTAGACAAAAATAAGCTGATTCTGAGACGAGATTGATGAAGAAAACACCAAATTCCTGTTTTGTTATCTTTGTATGTGTGTGAGAGAGAGCATGTATGTGCCACAGTGCACGTGTGGTGGTCAAAGGAGAACCTTGGCTGTCGGTCCTCGCCTTCCACCTTATTTTGAGGCAGGGTCTCTTGTTCACTGCTGCCTTCACCAGGCTGGCTGTCCTGTGAGCTTTGGGATTCTCCTGTCTCCACCTCTCATCTCACCATAGGAGCACTGAGATGACAGATTCTTGTCCTGCCATGTCCTGCTCTACGTGGGATCTGGGGACCAAAAGTCAGCTCCTCGTGCTTGGATGGCAAGCACTTATCCACTGAGCCATCTTGCCAATCACCCCATACAGTTTAAGTCACACTGTGTGGCATCATCTTTCTTCCTTCACGTGCAACCTGGACAAGACAGTGTACAGTGACTCAGTATCCTCTTCTTTACAGGTGATCGGACAGTGTAAGGTAATAGCTACGAGATATTCGAATGAATCGCAAGATCTCAGAGTGAATGACTTTAACTGCACCACAAGTTCTGGTACGGTAGTTTATTAAATTGCTAATTGATTCCAGATTAACCTAAAACTCCATCATAGAGTGCAATTCATAACATACCACATTTATCACAGTGTACATCAGACACAGTCCCTGCCCTCATAGACTCCATCACTACTCACTCTTCTGAGAGTAAAGGATAACTTCCTCCTGTTATTGTACATATTCTATAAACAAAGCTCATATATACAAATAGAGTCGGCATGGTAGTCTATGCCTGTAATCCCAGCAGTTGGGAAGCAGAGGTAGGAGGATCGTCATAAGTTTGAGTCCACTCTGAGACTACATAGTGAATTCCAGTTCAGCCTGGGCTACAGGAAGACCCTATCTTGGGAGGAAAAAAAAGAAATCGAGATTGACTGTCGCAGTACAGCATCATTGTAAGACTTAAGCTGTGAGGGCAGTCCTGCTTGAGCTTGAGTCACCACCCCAATTTTTACTAGTTCCTTGATCCAGTCCTTCTTGTCTTCCTGTCCTCTTGGCTGAGTTGCTGAGGTCACATCACTGTACCTCTGCCAACCCAAGGATTTATCCTCCAAAATAATTGTGGCTTGAGAGTCAAGTTATTTAACACCTGTAAGCTTTCTTCACTTGTAAAATGAGGGTAATAACAGTATTAGCTTTAGGATTCTTCTTAGAAGTAAATAAATAAGATGGTCTATGCAGAATGCATAGCACTCAGCCCTCACTGGCTTCAGCATCTAAGTTACATATCCCTCCACGGTTTATAAAGCAGCCATATATCACTTAATACATTGCTCAAAATCTCATTTAATCTCACACAATGCTATGAAGCAAATGTTGCGAACTTTCTATTTTGAAGATAAGATAATTAGAGCTGGCAGAGGTTTAAAATGTGGCTTCAGAAACACAGCCAAGGTTCGATTAAGACACGGCTCGTCAAGTATCCCCTTTAAAGTCCATTTATTATTTCCAAAAGACATGTGTGTGAGAGCATGTGCAGTGGTTGGAGAATAACCTTGGGTGTTGGGCCTCGCCTTCCACCTGATTTGAGGCAGGTCTCTTGTTCACTGCTGCATTCACCAGGCTGGCTGGTCCACAAGCTTCAGGGATTCTCCAAGATTTCATCTAAAAATGGCAAATCTCTGGGCTGGAGAGATGGCTCAGAGGTTAAGGCACTTGTGTCTTTTGCCTAAAGCCCCAGGTTCAATTCCCCAGTACACACATAAGCCAGACCCACAAGGTGGTGGCTCTCTCTCTCTCTCTCTCTCTCTCTCTCTCTCTCTCTCTCTCTCTCTCTTTATGTATCTCTCTGCTTGAAAATGAATAAATAAAATATATTTAAAAAAATGGCAAATCTCAACAGGACTCAGCAGAGTCAACAACCAAGCCACCGCTATACTATGGGAGGTTGCCTTAAAGAAAGGTTGAATTCAGGCCTGGTGGTGCATGTCTGTGATCCCAGCACTCAATAGGCCTTTTTAATAATACCTTTTTTATTTTTATTTTTATATATTTTCTTTTTAAATATTTTATTTATTTTCGAGCAGAGAAATACAGAGGGGGGGTCTGGCTTATGTGGGTACTGGGGAATTGAACCTGGGGCCTTAGGCACTGGAGGCAAGTGCCTTAACCGCTGAGCCATCTCTCCAGCCCTTAATAATACCTTTTTAAGGTCAGTCTGGCCTTCACAGTGAGATCCTATTGAAAGGGGGGGAGGAAGGGAGAAAGAGATGGAGAGAGTAAAGAGGAGGGAAGAGATGGGTAAAGAAATGAAGACAGAAAGAGTGAAGAGAAAGACTGTTAAAGATGCTGTTTTCTCCTTGGCAAGGAAGAAAGAGTTCATTAAAGCATCAGCACTTTTAAAAAAATATTTTATTCATTTTCAAGCAGAGAGAGAGAAAGAGAGGAGGGAGAGAAAGAGAGAGAGAGAGAGAATACCAGGGCTACCACCTTGTGGGTCTGGCTTATGTGGGACCTGGGGAATTGAACCCGGGGCTCTAGGCACTGGAGGCAAGTGCCTTAACTGCTGAGCCATCTCTCCAACCCAAGATTTATTTATTTTTCTTTCTTTCTTCTTCTTCTTCTTCTTTTTTTTTTTTTTGGCTTTTCGAGGTAGGGTCTCACTCTAGCCCAGGCTGATCTGGAATTCACTATGTAGTCTCAGGGTGGCCTTGAACTCACGGCGATCCTCCTACCTCTGCCTCCCGAATGCTGGGATTAAAGGCGTGCGCCACCACGCCCGGCTAAAGCATCAGCACTTTTAGCTGGGGGTGGTGGTACATGCCCAGCTCTCAAGAGGCAGAGGTAGTAGGATCGCCATGAGTTCCAGGCTAACCTGGAGCTACAGAGTGAGTTCTGGGCCAGCCTGGGCTAGAGTGAGACCCTACCTTGAAAACACAACAATTTAAAAAAAAAAAAGTAACATTTGAGCACTTTTGAGTGGAGGTGATGGGAAGTGGGCAATATGATTAGAGGTCACAGGAATAGAAAAAAAAGATCAGCAGGGTAACTTGGATGCTGATTGGCTGGTTGATCTTGAACGTAGTTTCTTTAACCATCCATTTGCTCATTTGTAAAATGAAGGTTATGACTCTTCCTGGCCTCATGCTTCCATGGCTGTTGGAAGCACGACACTAACCTTGCTGTTGGTGACCTTGTACCCATGGCTTTGCCCTCTGCTTTCTCTAGTCTCTTCAGCCCTGAGCAACACCAAAGACAGCCCTGTGCTCTTGGATTTCTTTGAGGACACTGAGCCCTACAGAAAACAAGCTGATATAGCCCTTGACAAGTACAAAAAAGAGAATGGTGATTTTATCTCTTTCCGAGTGGACCAAGTAGAGAGAGTTTTAAGAGCGGTAAGTGTCCACAAGGCTTCAGCCTAGACAATGTGAACTGAGCAGTTCCCTCTCCATGTGCTTTGCCTGGTCAGCTGCCTTTTAACTCGTTGCAGCCTTTAAAGCTCAATAGAGAGATAGAAAGAAGGTCCTGAAGAAATGCTCTCCTGAAAGCTGATAATTTTTGGAGCCACTGGGGGTACGGATTCACTGCCTATCTGACAAAGAAGAGAGAAAAATCAGGGCTGGAGAGATGGCTTGGCCATTAAAGGCCTGATAGCCAGGGTTTGACTCCCCAGCACCCAACCCATGTAAGACCAGATATATAAGCCCTGGGACATCCATAGTCTCTCTCTCTCTCTGTCTCTCTCTCTCTTTCTCTCTCCCTCTCTCTCTCACTGTTAAATAAGTAAATAAATAATTTAAAAAGAAGAGAGAAAAATTCCAAAGGAAAGAAGGAGCATATTAGGGTTATGTGAGATAGTAAAATTTTATTTTATATTATAGAAAACTGAGGCCCAGAAAAGCAACCTCACTATGCCTAGCCAGTGCTAGAAAAATCCCCTCCTCACAGACCAAAAGCTCTAGCCCCTCCCAACCAGTGTTGCCTTGCAAAACAGTGTTTTCCATGTGTTCTGAAGATGCAAAGTTAAATAGAGTATGGAAGCACCCGGATGCATACGGCTCACTCACTGAAAGAATGGTGTGTATTAGGTATGTATTAGGAAGGTTTCAGGCTCCTGCTAAGGGAAAAAGCAGATGGCTGAACAATACTTCCATAGGAGTCCGTTTATATTTAGCACATAAGTATCTGTGTGTTTCTACATGTAGGAAATATCTAGAAGGAGAAACATAAGAAGCCAATGACGGTGGCACCTCTGAGAAGAAAAAGTTAGGGCGCAAGAAGGAGAATCTTTGTTACAATGCTTATGTCTATATATTTATTAATTTTTTGAGGTGGGGTCTTACTGTAGCCCAGGCTGACCTGGAACTTACTCTGTCGTCCCAGGCTGGCCTCCAACACACAGTGATCCGTCTACCTCCCTGGAGATGGCACCACTTTGTGCATCTGGCCTTACTTGGGTACTGGGGAATGGAAGCCAGGTCATTAGGGTTCATAAGCAAGTGCTGAGCCATTTCTCCAACCCTCTCCAAGTCATTTTAAGACAGGGTCTCCTACTGAATCCAGAGCTCACTGATTCAGCTAGCCAGCCTTCCCTGGGAATCTCTTGTCTCCACCTGTCCAGCTCTGTGTTTCCCATGCTCGGTATTTTCTGTGGGTGTTGGGGATCTTTATAGCAAGTGAACTGTATGCATTCCAGTGCTTCTGTACACTGGATAAAAGTTAGTGGAGCATAAGCTCTTGGGTCCTTATGCTTGAGCAAGAAGTACATCACCTGCTGAGCATCTCCCCAGCCCCTTCTCCCCTTCTTCTTAAGCTTCTGAAACCTTGATGATTCTTTCTGTTCTAGAGAGGAGGGAAAGGAACCAATTATTATTTGGACTTCTCCGTGAGGAACTGCTCTGCTCCCCATTTCTCTAGACACCATGCAGTGAGTATATGTCTCTGAGATACCATCCTTTAGAAAGTACATACGCCTGCAGGTGCTTCAGGCACATGTTACCTTATTACTTAACCCACACCACCCTACAAGGTAGGTATTCTCATTATCCCAGATTTGCTTTGCAGATAGAAAAGCTGAGGCACAGAAGTGAAATGAATCCTGAGAATATGGTTTTAGACTATCCAGGACATATACATGCTCTTAAATTTGAGGGGTTTTTTGTTTTGTATTTTCAAAGTGGGGTTTTACTCTTAACCCAGGCTGACCTGGAACTCACTCTGTATCCCCAGGCTGGCTGGCCTCAAATCACAGCAATCCTTCTACCTCAGCCTGAGTGCTGGAATTATAAGAAAGTAAATACCACCATGCCTGGCTAAAATTGAGTTTTTCAACCTATTATGATTAAAAGCTTAGCTAAAACTAGTAAACATCTTGTATAAAGACACTCGTACCATATACTTTCATTCATTCCTCTCACTGACACCCACAGAGATGCCATGTGACACGTGAGGAAGTAATTGATGGTCAACAAAGGAAGGATCTTGGCAAGGTTCACAACTGAGGATTAGAGTTCAGATCTTCCCATGCCCAGTCCAGGGATTTCTTCCCTGATCATTTACAAATCAATCCAGCTCTTGTTGAATGTAATTATTAATAATGTCAGGCATTGTCAACTTGATGGATTTGGAATCACCCAGAAGACACACCTCTGTGCACATCTGTGAGGGTGTCTCCAGAGAGGGTTAACTAAGCGAGAAAGACCCATCCTGAATGCGGGTGGCACATCTCATGAACAAAATTGAGTAGAGCATAAGCAATCAACTCTCTCTGCATCCTGACTGTGGACTCGATGTGACCAGCCACCTCCTGCTCCTGCTGCCTTGCCGTCCCTGCCATGATCGGCTGTCCCCTCAAAGTAAACCCTTCTTCCCTTAAATTGTTTCTTGTTAAATTGTTTGGTCACGGCAATGAAAGCGACAATACACTTGGGTCTTAGAGTTTACAAAATGCTTCCACATATGTTACTGTCTGGTAGGAGCCTCATGACAGCCCCACTGAAAAGGAGAATTGTCTGCCTCCATTTCCCTGGGGAAAGAAGCACAGTGCTGGCCGTGCTCTGGCCGTGCTCTGGATGAGAACCACGAAGTTCTGGAACCAGCATTTTCCCCAAGTGTTGACTATGAAAGACTACTGCGTACTGGAGGGGATATCCAGTAGACCTCCCTGATTTTTCTAAAGCTTTGCTTTACTGGAAGCTGTCACACCCTCACAGACATGCACACACACACACACACACACACACACACACACACACACCCCTCACACTAACAGACATCTCTCCTTTGCAGGTCTTTGGGTTCTGCAGAGCATATTTGTCTTATGATGTAGGAGCCACTGACTTGGAGACTCCAAAAGACATTGGCACAGACTGTGAAGTCTTCAACTTGGAGGTGGGTTGAGAGAGCCCTGTCATAAGCAGGACCAGACTGAGTTGGTTAAGACTGGGGTGGGGGGCAAGGGAAAGAGAGCATAAGAGGACAGAGCCCCCCAGCAAAGAAACAGTATGCAGTTGCTGGTATGACACCAAAAAGTATGAATTTTTTTGCAAGGATTGAGGAGTAAGATTTAATAGAAAAGTAAAATTATAACCGATTCAATAAACCTTGCATGAATCTGGAAATGGTTCCTGTATTGAGGATACCAATGCTGATACTTTGTATTTCTTTAAATATTAGTCCCTAAACCCTTTGGAGAATGAATCAGTCTTACATTTGTTATGCAAAAGCATGCAAAATAAGATGCAAAACAATATTTACATCTGTCCCCAAAATTTTTATGGTAAAGATATTCATCAGAGTGTTCTGAAAGAGACAGGATAGGCTCCATAGATTTGTGTGTGTGTATGTGTGTGTGTGTGTGTGTGTGATATATATGTATGTATGATGCATGTTCATATATGGGTGAGAACACATATGTGTACAGGTCTGCATACATGTGTATGCCAGAGGTCCATGTCAGGTGCCTTCCTCAATCACTCTCCACCTTATCCACTGAGGCAGGGTCTTTCATTGAACCTAGAGTAATTGGGCTAGACTAGCTAGCCAGTGAGCCCCAGAGATTTCCACTGTCTCTTCAGTGCTAGAATGGCTGGCATGCAACCATCATGCCCAGCATTTTACAAGGGTTCAGGTGATTTGAAATCAGGTCCTCATGTTTATATGGCAAGTATTTTCCCACTAAGCCATCTCCCTAACCCACTTTTTTAAGTTCAAGTCTGTCAATCTGGAGGCACACAACTATAATCGCAACACTTGGGAGGCTGCAAGTTCCAGGAGAGCTAGAGCTCCAGACCCTGTCTCAAAACAAACAAAAGATGAGTTCGGAGTCGAAACAAGGAGAGCTTGAAGCCTAAATGCTCACCCTCTAGAAGGAAAGAATACTTATCATTAAGCCTCAGAACTCTTGTGGGAATATTAGTCATAAGCTGCTACTAGTCTTCTACATTCTGGTCAGAGATAGGTACCATTCCTTAATAGAGTTCCATCACTTTACGTTGAAATGAGAAAATAAAGATAGTAAATTTTCATAAAACAGTATGTAGTCCATCCAAAGGACTGCTCTTACTCTGAGATTATCAAAATAGTATTCCTCCTGGGAAATAATGATGGTATTAGATGATGGTTTTTGCTTGTGTTTAAAATATGATTTGGGGAATGCAGAGATAGCTCAGTGGTTAAAGGTGCTTGCTTGCAAAGCCTGCCAACCTGGGTTCAAATCCCCAGTACCCATGTAAAGCCAGATGCACAAAGTGGCACATGTGTTTGGCATTCGTTTGAGGTGGTGAGAGGCCCTGGCACACCCATCTCTCCTCTTTTTCACTCTTTTTCTCTCTCAACTAAGTAAATAAAAATACTTTTTCAAGGTAGTAAATAAAAATTTTAAACATATTAATTGTCAATAATTAGATACATTGTATGAGCAAGTCTTGTAATTGTACCCCATTTCTCTCCTCCTTGTCTCCAACCTGCTGGGGGCCCACCTCAGTGGGCTTGCTGGATCAGTCCATGGTGTAGGGGGTTATGAATTGTACAAGAGGTACCATTTTTTTCTTTGTGTATTGTTGCTAAAGGGGGCAATGACTCTAGATTATTTGCCCCCACCATGTATCTTACAATCTTTCTTTCCACCCCATCTTCCACTCAGTTCCCTAAGTCATGGTGGGTGAGTTTTAAGTCTACTTTATTGTTGAGATCTTAAGTCTCTGGACTTCTGCTTTGGGTTGTGTTGGATCTCCTCAGTGTCTGTCTCTATTGTCCTTTCATGGGTTATCTGACTTGCTGTGGAGGTAGGTTTATCTTGCCACTTTCTCACAGATTTCATTTGGGTCCTAGATGATAGGTTAGAAGTACTTCATCTCAAAAAAAAAAAAAAAAAAAAAAAAGAAGTGCTTCATCTCCTGCCTGGATGTCAGTCATCATCTCATGTCCTATTGGTGGAATTCAGTTGTGCACAGTTCTCACTGCCTTCCAAAAAATACTAACAGAATCTCCTTTGGAGAGTGAGATCACTATAAGATCTCACTCTCTGATGAGACAAACATTACTAGTTTGGCAAGATTCTAATGGGTATAGCCTCTCTGTAGATCTCAGATAGTGGGAGATTCCCTTTGGAATCCAGATTTTTGGTCCCCATAAGATTTTGCCATGGATTCCAGTTCCAGTTAAGGGTTCTTTACCACTGAGATCTCTTAGCCAATCAGTAAGCCATTGATTACCCACCTAGGTTAAGCACCACTATTGCACAGATGAGCACTTCTTGGCTTGCTGGTCCCTGCCGCATAGCAGTGTCCTCTGCATTCTCATAACATCGGTTGGTCTTGTATATCAATGACCTCTGCTTTCTCTGAATATTATTGGCTAATTTCCCCTGGCAACTCACGTAATGCCTTCTAGCACTACACAGGCTACCATCCGGGGGCTGGTTACCATTCTGTATCTAAGCAGGGTCTCTCAGTATTGTGTGACAACACTGTGGTATCTTCAGCAAAGGGCCTGGGGTGGGTATTCAAGAGCTTTGACATAATCCTGTGTTGTTTTGGGGACCTCATGGGTCTCTTCCATTAACAGCTCAGTGTGGGAAGTCACCAATGACTGGGTCAGAGAGTTACACTTCAGAGCAATTTGTCTTAGGGTTGGGCTTCCTCCCACTCTATTCCGGGCCCCTCTTACCAGGTGATGCTCACAGCTTCCTCAAGAGCTTACTGTGTGAAAGTAAGGATTTTATGGTATTGTTTCATTATGGATTTAGCTTATCATATAAGTCTCCCCCACCCTTCTTGTTGGACACTGAGGGGACCCAGGGTTAAGGTGGTAGTGGTGGGGGACCGTGAAGCCTACATCTTCTGTTACTCCTCCCAGCCCCACCCCCGAAATTCCTTCCATCCCCTTTGATAGTCTCTCAATTCATCTGTCAGGTTTGCTTACTGTTTAAGCTTAAGCCGGTTAGGAAACAAAGATAAGGGAGAATATGCGGCATTTTTCTCTCTGTTTTTTTTTTCAAGGTAGGATCTCTAGCTCTGGCTGACTTAAAACTTACTTTATAGTCTCAGACTGGCATCAAACCAGTCCTTTGTATACCACCCCTAGCTTAAAAATATTTATTTTTGCAAGGATAAAGAGAGAATGGGTCACCAGGGCCTCCTGCCACTGCATACAAACTCCATATGCATGCCCCACTTTGTGCATCTGGCTTTACGTGGGGACTGAAGAATTGAACCTGGGTTGTTAGGCATTGCAGACAAGTGCCTTAACCACTGAACCATCTCTCCAGCCCCCAAAAATATTTTTTTAAGAAATAAAATAAAATGTGATTTGGCTAGATAAAAATTTGAGACCCTACTTTTTAAATTGAGTTATGAAATTCAAAACTTTGGGTGCCTGTGATGGAAATCAAGCTAAGCATCTGATTTCGCTTTGTGTTACATGATGACGTTAACTCTCCACTTCCTTTATCAGGAACATAGAAACATCAGTAGTGTGAAACCTCCTTGGGGCCATCCCCACCCCTCTGGTAGTCATAAGAATGATTTTGCTGGCAAGCATCCACGTAAGCCAAATAAATCCAGAGATCACCATCATCCCCACAAGACACATGAATTTGGATGTCCACCCCCACTGGAAGAAGAAGATAACTCGGGCAAACCACCACGTCTAGAAGGAACTCCTCCACCTTTGCCCCATTTGGGATCAAGATGTCATCACCCTTCTTTTGGCATCAATGGGACCAATAGACCCCCTCATAATCATAGTTGTGGTGAGCACCATCCCCATGGACATCATCCCCATGGACATCATCCCCATGGGCATCATCCCCATGGACACTGTCCCCATGGACATCATCCCCATGGGCACCATCCCCATGGCCACCATCCCCACGGACACCATCCCCATGGCCACCATCCCCACGGACACCATCCCCATGGACACCATCCCCATGGCCACCATCCCCATGGCCACCCTCCTCATGGACACCCTCCCCATGGACACCCTCCCCATGGGCATGATTTCCATGACTATGGACCCTGTGACCCACCCCCCAATTGTCAAGAACGCCAAGGCCACCATCACCGTGGTCATGGCCCACCACATGACCACTCAGGTGAAAGAAGTCCAGGTAAAAGACACTTCCCTTTCCACTGGAGACAAATAGGATATGTTTACCGGCTTCCTCCATTAAAAACAGGTGAAGTTCTTCCTCTTCCTGAAGCCAATTTTCCCAGCTTCTCACAGCCAAACTGCGCCAGACCTCTAAGGAAGGAGATTCAGCCCTTCCCTCAATCAACCTCTAAATCATGTCCAGGGAAATTCAAGAATGAGTTTTCACAAGTTTCCAAGTTTTTTGCATTTACAATTCCAAAATAAAATATGATTCCTTGATGGGTAAAAATGGATAATGTTCTGGATTTGAACTATAAATAAAATATTTAAAAAATGAAAATTCTAACTTTGCATACTTAAGAGAGGGGAAAATGTGGATGGGGAAGAAGATAGTCTAAGAAGTGACAGACTGATGGAAAGGCAAGGAGACAATTCAGTGCTACAAGTCAGAAATTAATTCTGTCACAGGCCACTGTGCCACTTGAAGCAAATGTTGGGTGCTTAGAATGTCTTTCTTTTTCTTTCTTTCTTTCTTTTTTTTTTTGAGCGTAACTCCTCTAATTCTAGACCATCCATTCCTGCTTACCTATAGCTAGGCATACCAAGAAAGTTTGAATTATGACTTAAAAGATGGTCATACTTGGGAGGCAGAGGTAGGAGGATCACCATGAGTTCAAGGTCACCCTGAAACTACATAGTGAATTCCAGGTCAGCCTGGGCTAGATCAAGACCCTACCTCAAAAAACCAAAAAATAAAAAAAAAGATTGTCATATGTCTAGAGAGATTGCTCAATGCTTAAAGGCACTTGCTTGCAAAGCCTGAAGGCCGGGGTTTGACTCCACAGTACCCACATAAAGCCAGATGCACAAAGTGGTGCATGCATCTTGAGTTTGCAATGGCAAGAGGCCCTGCCACACCCATTCTGTGTGTGTGTGTGTGTGTGTGTGTGTGTGTGTGTGTGTGTTTCTGTTTACAAATATATATATATTGGGTCTCGCTCTAGCCCAGGCTGACCTGGAATTCACTATGTAGTCTCGGGCTGACCTCAAACTCACAGTGATCTTTCTACCTCTGCCTCCTGAGTGCTGGGACTAACAGAGTGCACCTTCATGACCATCAAAAATATTTTTTAAAAAGATAATCATAAAAAGATAAATGTGACCCAGATTGTCTCCTAATGATTATTTTGAGTCTAAATCTCCTTATAAAAATGATTTCTAAGTTCAGTTATAAAGCAAATAAAGATATAAACTATAAAAGAAAGTTGCAAGCATGAACCATGACTATAAATTCAGATGCCCAAGAAACACCACTTTACGTTCAGAACAAATTAACTCTGGACTCCTTTCCACTGTTCTTCTCATCTCTTTTCTACAGGAAGAGAAGAGTTCGCTTTATTTACTTCTAATGCCAAAAGACTCTTTTCCCATATTTTAATCCTCATTCTCTCCTCTTCTTTCAAACTGGGGCTCAGGCACCTGGAAACAAGTTAGTAAGACTTCAGGCACTTTCCCCTTCAAGCCACAATGGTGATTAGTGCTCAAATACTGAATCACCATTGGGCATGCGCACTGCCAATGAGCCTGGTCCAGGCACACGCACTGTCAGTGAGCCTGGTCCAGAATCAACCATGAACAACCAGGGTGGCCATTCCTGTGGGTGCCCTGCAAAGCTGCATTCTTGTACAGAGGCCTGAGCACAGGCTCAGCTGCTTGAAGGAGGAGCTGAGGAAGGGGAGACCAAGAACAAGAATTCAAGTTAATAACTCAAAATATTATTTGTCCACAGAAGCGTTTGTCTTATAATTTATAAAAGTACTTTTTTGGGGGTTTTTTTTGAGGTGGGTCTCACTCTAGCCCAGGCTAAGCTGAAATTCACTATATGGTCTCAGGCTGGCCTTGAACTCACATCAGTCCTCTTACTTCTGCCTCTGGAGAGCTGGGATTAAAGACATGAACCACCATGCCTGGCTCTATGAAGTACTTTTCCAGGCATGGCTCGAGTTAATAAAAATATTACCTTGGGGGGGAATAAAAAAATATTACTTGGGAAACATAGGTATTGAACACTCTAAGTCAATATGCAAACACAATTGCTAAAGGTAAATAATAGGATTATAAAAAGCATTCCTATCCCCAGAAAGATAACGTACCATTGATTGCTCTCTCTTTTTCATTTTATTTTGTTTGAGATGACGTCTCATTAGGCCTCAAACTCAAGATCTTCTTGCCTAGCCTTTCCCAAGTGTTCAGACTGTGGGTAAGTGCCACTACACCCAGCTCCCAACACTCTCTTATGCTTGTATATCATTGTATTAAAGTAGGTTTTGTCTGTAATAAATAAGTTCAATGTCTTAATGGTACATGATTTGATTATTTCTCATATAATAAATAGTTCAATGTGAGTTAACAGGTAGCCATGCACATGGTGATTCACAGTTCCTGACTCCTTTCTTTGTGTGGCTTGTCCCTTAACCTAAGCCCACTATTTTCTTCTGGTTCCTCTGCATGCAGCCTACATAGAAAGAGAGTGGAGGGTCATGAAAGTGGCTTTCATGGGCAAGGCCTGGGAGTGGCATGGATAATTTGTGTCTCCACTTCATTGGCTACAACTCAGTTATCTGCACACACTTAGAACTGTGATTGAGCATCAGTGTAGATATATTCCAAGCAGGAGGGAGAAATGGGTTTAGGAAAGGAGCAGATGTCAAATGTAAAGACTTTTAGTTGCCTGTTTGATTTTTTTCTTGTAATTAGTAACTTTTACAACAGGAATTAGAACTCTACCAGCCTCCTCCAAATCCACGTCTTTTTCTGTCACATTGGCTGTCCTGGTTCTGTCTTCACTTAAAATGCTGAAACGCCCCCATAATCCATGTCCTGGATGATGTGCCTTTCCTCACTTCCTCCCCTCCCCTACAATCCAAGTCCTCCTGCATGGTGGACCATTACTTGATTCCTCACCCTTCCAGCTTCCAGCTTCCCCACACCTTCTCTTTTTTCTCACTCTTACCCTGAAAGCCTGCCCAGGTCTCTTTGACCCTTAATTTCCCCCCAGGTCTCTTCATTAGGGTCTATACTTGCCATTACTGTACACCTGCTACTAGTAAACCGTGGATTCTTAGCAATGCCCTTCTAATGTTACAGATGATTCATAAGAAGAGATCACCAAGTCCTAAGCATATGATACTTTATTTTGTCCTCAAAATAATCACATTAGGGCTGGGACAATAGCTCAGTTGGTAGAGTTCATAGCTCGCATGCATAAAGTCCTGGGTTTGACACCAAAACCACATAAACAAGGTGTATAAACAACATAAACAAATGACTGTAATTCCCAGGCTACATAATGAGTTTGAGACAAGCCAGGGATACATGAGGCTCTGTCTCTAAGACAAAAAACAAAGCCAAAACAATCACATTAGGATATGTTATAGTCAGCCACATGCTACTGGGATGAACCTCCAAACAGTTATGGGAGGAAGGGATTTATTGAAGTTACAGATCCAGGGAAAGTTTCATAATGGCAAAATAGGCTGCCCCTCTTTCAAAAGTCCAAAGAGAGAGAGAGAGAGAGAGAGAGAGAGAGAGAGAGAGAGAGAAGCCATCACCAATACCACACACACATACCAGCAAAAGGAAGGAGGGAAGGAGAGAAATTTCCATCACCTTTATATAGAATGAGGGCAGAGTCTTACAACTATTTCTAGCTCCCCTGAGCCTCCTTGCACCCTCTCCCCTACTGAGAGGACTGCCTTCCTGTGAACATCCTCAGAGATCCACCCAAGATTACTAAACAGGTTGACAACAAAACATCACAGGATATTATGATTTCTTCCATTTTAAGGGAGAAAGGTTATGTGACCCTGACTTGTAGACACACACACATGTAGATATACAAACACATATGTACTCATTCATATCCAGGCACACACATGAACATATACATGGAAACACAAGCACAAACTTGAACACATGACAGGCACACATGCATATGCTTGTGTGCACCTGCAAGATCACAGAGTGGCTAAGTCGTAGAGCTATACTGGCATCCAGGTTGGGTTTATAGTCAAGCACATGTTCCTGCCACCCCTCTACAAGGGCACATCTCATGACATATTAACCCTTTCTTCAGTTAGTCTCCATTGCTAAACTAGAGAGTCTAGTACCAAAGAATTTGATATTTATTTTCTCACTTCTCTCTTCCTATTCCCTCTTTGCTTTCTTTTCTTCTCTTGACTTGAAGGCAGACATCTACTGAGGGCTAAGTCATAGATTTAGTCTAACATTAGACTGCCTCTCTCCAAATAGTATACCTTTATCCAAAATGTTGTTTAGGAGCTGGGGAGATGGCTCACCTATTAAAGGCCCTTGCTGGCAAAGCCTGATGATCTGGGTTCAATTTCCCAGTCTCTCTCTCTCTCTCTCTCTCTCTCTCTCTCTCTCTCTCTCTCTCTCTCTCTCTCTCTCATGCTCCCTTCTCTCCCTCTCACAAATTAAAAAAAAATAAACAAGGGGCTGGAGAAATGGCTCAGCAGTTAAAGGTGCTTGCTGGCAAAATCTGATGGCCCAGGTTCGATTCCCCAGTAACCACCTAAAGTAAGCACTCAAAGTCAGATGCACAAAGTGGCACATGGGCCTGGAGTTCATTTGGAGTGGCTAGAGGCCCTAGTGTGCCCATACTTGGTCTCTCTCTCTCTCTCCCTCTCTCTCTTTCTCTCTCTCCCTCTTTTTTTCTCTCTCTATCAAATAAATAAAATATTTTTAAAAGAAATAAAATGTTTTTAAGCTAAGTGAGTGAAAGATGCCTATATGTACAAAACTAGAAACAAAAGGCAAGATCTGACTTCACTGAGCTCATCTCTTCATCTATTTCTCCCGTGTCTCAGGCACCCTGGGAGCATTTTTCTTGATAGAACTTATACAATTGGCCAGAGAGGCTGTCATGGCGACAGAACAGACAGGATGCCCACAGTATATTTTCAGCCATGCTGCCTTCGATTTAGGGTGTCCAGGGAGGTGATTGAACTGATAGCCTACTTCTGGGAAAACAGACATCTTGCAAAGAATTTATGGGAAAGGTGTCTGTACCCTGTATATTATTTACTCATGAAATGACCTTTGTAAGTGGTATTGGGAAAGTCACCAGGGAATAACAGAGCTAGTTGATGGCTTTTTCTCCCCCAGTGTTAGGTTCTACTCTAATTAGGTGTATTTACAATATTGTGCAATCGATTGGAAATGTGCTCTGCACGCCCACATCTTTTCCAAATGCAAACAAGCAGGACAACAACCCCGGTGTTGCAATGTTCCAGCCTCCCACCTGCTGGGATAGCCCAGGAGAGCCATTGGTGCTTTTGGAAGAGAGCAACCAGTATATGACAGCAGGAATCCAAATAGGCCCAAAGTACTGAGACAGAGGGAAGAGGACAGAGAGACAAGAGAGTGGAGGCTGTGAAGACCCGCCTCTGAGCTGGCTCCGATTCTTGGCAGCACCATCCTTGGATGCTAGAGGAAGACATCAATCATGAAACTCATGACCATCCTGTTCCTCTGCTCCAGGCTGCTACCAAGTTTAACCCAGGAAGCGGTCACCCAGGAAATTGACTGCAATGATGAGGATGTATTTCAGGCTGTGGATGCTGCTCTGAAGAAGTATAACACTGGGAACCAAACAGGCAATCAGTTTCTATTGTACCGTGTAACTGAAGCCACTAAGACGGTGAGTGACCTGTTTAACCGTGAAGTCACTTTGGATTTGTGTCCCAGCCTGCAGGTCAGTCAGCGAAGACCCTAAGGGAGGGGGTGAGAATGAAAAGGGACAAGAGACACGAAGAATGGAGACAAGACAAAAATTCTGATCAAGTCTCCGTTTATTACAGTACAGGTAGTACTTAAATATCCTCTTGCAGGAGGAAGTGCATGTGCGCTTACATAGGAACTAGCATAACTGGGTTGCTAGGTAACGTGACCACAATGAGGGTCATGTGATCTCTAGGAGGAAGCCTGCAGGTGGGAAAAAGAGATTTAAGCAGAGAAATACAAATTTAGCTTTGGTTAATAGAGAAAATGGCAGAGGCCTTCAAAATGGCCTCAATGCAGTTAAGGTACAATAAGCAGCTCCCCACAGATTTCTATATTTTCACTTGGAGCCCACTGGGTCTCCCCCCTCTCTTCCCCTCCCTCTTCCACCTCCTCCTCCTCCACCCCTTCAACCCTGTCCTTTTCTCTCTGTGTCATATTACCACATAGTAGCAACTGACAGAGAACAGATGATCCAGAGGTAGGAGTCCACAGCTCTTGGAAAAGACCCAGACCACTCCACCATTCTCTGGCCTGAGGGGCAGAGGGCAGGAGTTGACTAGTCCTTGGGAACTAAGATTGGCTTCCTGGTGGTCAGAAAAGCAGTATCCTGGGAGGAAATGCAA